>JAEIIF010055321.1:0-13598 GCA_018874455.1 Drosophila trapezifrons
TCTCGCTCATTCAAAAACATCGACTAAATCGATTTTAAAATCGAATTGTTAACAGCTCTACAACAGAAAAGCCGGCGGGCACACTATCGCCTATTTGCATTTTGTTTGGCAATATTTAAACTTAAAATGTGGTTTAATGGGAATCCCCGAATCCGCCTGATTCCATTAAAGAATCCGCCTGAACTCATCCGCTTTTCCATCCTCTCAACCAAGTTCGGCCGCATAATGATGGGAATTGTGGATGACCAAAATGAAGTCGCAATTTGTTCCCTTTACTTTGTGCAGAAAAGCGACAAGGAAACGATGGAGGAACTGCGTCAGCGTTGGTCAAAGTCCGAGCTTCTGCAGGACCATGATCCTGTTCAGCGTGTGGGAGACAAACTCTTCGAGTGTGACAAGGAGAACAACGATGCAATTCCAATAACTATCATGGGTACCGAATTCCAGCAGTCCGTGTGGTCAGCCTTGGTGGGTCTAAAAAGTGGCGAAACCTGCACCTATGCACAACTGGCGGAGCGCGTGGGTCGTCCGAAAGCGGTGAGAGCCGTTGCCAATGCGGTGGCCAAGAACGAGGTAGCCGTCCTGATCCCCTGCCACAGGATTGTGTCGCAAAATGGAGCCACCAAGTACCACTGGGGCTCGTCCCTCAAGCAGCAGTTGCTCTCCTTCGAAAAGTCCTCGGTCAATTAAAAATTGTTACTTGTATCTTTATTGAAACTCAGCTCCGGACAACGATCTTTTTGTTTTGGGGGTGGTAAGGAAATCGCTGTCTAGGATCGATCAAACGAAAATGCAAACAGGCTCGAGATTGTGCACTTCCTACTTATAAATTGTACCTACAAAATAAGAGTGAACCCGTCTATTCCCGATGCAGCAGCACGAAAATTGCCAGAATGGAGAGGATGGCCCACTGCAAGAGGAGAAAGAGGATTGAAGGATGAGAAACAGGGTAAAGCGCCTGAGAGAGCTGACGACTCACCTTAACCTTTGGGTATTCGTTCATGAAGATTGTAATGATACCCACATAGGGCAGGAAGCCCCTGGCCCGACCCACAATGTCCTTTTTGGTCAACCACAGCTGATTGGGCGCATACAGACCCCGATCGTCCACGTTGTTATTGTCGCCCTTGGTAAGGAACTTGACGGTGCCGTCCTCCCTGTGAAAAGAAAGAGGCATTAGTTTGTATGGAACCCTAGCTAGGGAGCACCTCCCACTACCGCTTTTTGCACTCACTTCTCGTGCAGCTTGATCACGCGATGCACTATGGGTATGTCTCTGCCTTCCACCTTGAAAACAACGATCTCGCCGACACGCACCGGCTCCTCCTTGTAGTTAGTGAGGAACAGGAGGTCGCCGCGGTGAAAAGCCGGCTCCATGCTGCCACTGAGAACCACCACAATGGGCGATTCGCTGCCGGTGACCACCATGAGACCCTTCCAGATCATCAGCGCCGAGGAGACGATCATGGCGAAGCTCAGCACCTGATACAGGGACTGCGAAAGCGAGGAAATGTGGGTCAGGATGCTACTTAAGTTCCGGAAGGTGGTGCCGCTCACCTGACGCTTGTTCATTCTATTGAAGTCGCCCAGCATCTCGTCGATCTGCAACATGCTGGCTACGCCCATGGCTGCGGCTGTGTGTTTTGGATCCTTCTTGTGGAGATTAACCTAGCTAAATGCAATTAAACGGGGTTTAACAAAAGTCGTCGGCTTCGTCCACGAAGACAGAAAATTACAGACACGTATGTGGCAGTGTGGCCAGACTCGGTGCTGGTGAAGTTTTAAGCTTAGTGTTTTTCTGCCGCCCTCACTCGGTCACACTAAATTAGCGCCTACTTTTGTAGGCGTTAGGTAACCAGTTACTGATAAGGACTTGGTAAAAGGAAGGATTAGATATCAAGTAATGATTTGTGTATGTCAGAGGTTCCGACAACCCTAACCCGCGCGTTAGCTAATTTCTCTGCCCGGCCTCCGCCTACACACGCACAGTATAAATATGCGCAGAATGTGAACAAGGCATCGGTGCTGTTACATTGTAATTTTTGACTAGATCTAGTCGACTTTAGAGTTAAATACATATATTTTGAGTTATAGCTATTTTTATGCAATATTACAAAAAATGTTATCCATTTTTATTTCTCGGATCTAGCCACTTTAGTAATAAATGCAAAATTAGAAGGATTCACATCTTAAAACCCAAGTGCAAGCCTAAATAAACTAAAAACTGATATCAGCAAATATTTTTCCATATTGCTCAAGCAGAGCTTTTTCACTTTTTTTAAAACAAAGTACACATAATGTTTAACATAATTAGACACATTACAAGTTACAAATTTATATCATCATCGATCTAGCCATGTCCGTATAAAGGCCTGGGTATTGAGAACTATAAGTAGTATCTATTCCTGCTTGGAGGATTGCAATGGCCCCTGAATATGAAAAATAAGCATAAAAAGACATTGCTTGTAGATTAAATGGTAAGTAGTCCGAGCATAGAGTTCGATAGTTCGTGAACGGTTGAGTTGGCAGTCCTGAGGAGTTGTCATCTCTATTAGTGTGACCCAAGCGGCGCGGCTGAATTTGCAATTGGTGTGACCGCATCCGGAAACGTGAAGTGAGCGCCATCGGTTGCGTTTTTTCGCGAAATAAAATTAAAGCAAATTAACTGGCCAAAGGATCAAAATGGGGGACAAACTGCTGGACTCCTCACAAATCATCAATGGACTCGCTGTGATGCTCTCGTTTTTCGTCGGCTACCGCTACGCCTTAAAACGGGGGGACGCTAAGGATTTGTCCCCTGGCGATGGAGCTGCAGCTGCATCGGCGGTTGGAGCCGCGCTATCCAGTCCTATGGAAGCTCCAGTGGCCGATAAGGTATGAAGGGATATTATCTGGGCGTCGGGCAGAGATAGGTGCTTACCTGGGTAATTGCACTCGGTTCTATGTGCAGGTCGCACAAAAGCTCGATACATTTAACCGCACCTACACTCGCGGCCACAAATATAGCACTCGAATTCACTGCAACTTTTAAATGCCAGTTAAAATTATCTTAATTTTTAAACAACTTGCAATCAGATTAATGAATGTTTTCTTTCGATCTTGATTTGGAATATTATATTATATATTATATAAACACTAAGAATAAATTAAAAATACATTAAAATTTTATTTCTTTTTTGGGCCTTAAGAAAAAAAGCTGAATTAAATTCCGACTAACTTTCTTCTATATTCACAGGGCTACGGCGGCTACAACGAGAACTTTAAGATGGTCCTTGTCGTTCGCAACGACCTAAAGATGGGCAAGGGCAAGATAGCCGCCCAGTGCGGCCATGGAGCCGTAGGCGCCTATCAACGGGCGGTGGGTCGGACGCCACGATTGCTGCGCGCCTGGGAGAACTGCGGTTGCGCCAAGATCGCCGTGCGCGTGGAGAGCGAGGCAGAGCTAATGGCCATCAAGAAGGCAGCCGAACGCCAGCAGTTGAACACATGCCTTATCCGCGACGCCGGACGCACCCAGATCGAACCAAACTCCAAGACTGTGCTGGCCATTGGGCCGGCAGCCGCCGATGATATCGATCGGGTGACCGGCCACCTGAAGCTGCTGTAAAATCTGCGCATTAATGGAACTCTCGCAAGCCATGTAGTATCACTAATTCACTAAGTGCAACCCGACAATTCTCAAAGCAATAGGGCGCATGGGGGTGGCGGTGGATAAGGTAGAGATGGCGTCATGCCACCGAAGAGGAGGCGGAGAGGATGACGACGACTGTGACATGCAAGTTAAGCTAAGATTTACGTTATCACGTTAACTGTGAACCGAGCTGTTACATATTAAATGATTGGCAGTCTCAGCCTGGAACTGCAAAGCTCTAAACCAAATTGTTTTTATGGACGGAGGGCTGTTAATGTTTACTTTTAAGTGTCTTTTTTAATAACACCCACTAGATATGCACTTTGAAACTATCATTGTTTCGTAATCATGTCATTAACTGGCCGGTTTATGATTCTTTTATGTACAAGAATGTATGTAAAAGGATTCAGTACTCTGTACAGCACTGCATAAACCAAACCTACACATCGTCGGGGACTGAACGTACCTGAACATTTTTGAATAGAAAATAATGAGTGTGTTTTTGCGACAACATTTTATTTGAATGAATTTAGGTTCTAACATCTTTGAACTAGAGCTGGAAAAATATCGATGTTAATCGATGTAAAATCGATGTTTCCATACTAAAACATCGAAAACTTCGATACTTTTCCAGCTGTACTTTGAACCATTTATCTTAATAGACAGAAATTAAACTTTTTGAAAAATGTATACAGTCCCTAGTAGACTGTTTTAACTAAATCTTTTTAAAGTACAACATTAAGCTTAAACACTAAAAAGGCATTACAAAATTACATTAATTTCACGGAGCTCGCGCTCTTTCGTAATCAAAAAATAAAAGGGATCATTAACACTTGTGTCCTAGAAAGTCCAGGCATAATCGTTGTCCCCCTGCGGCGTTTGTGGCTGCTGTTGCATCTGATCCGGTTGCAGTGGTGCCATCACCGGCTGCTGCATCTGCATCTGATCCATTACTTGCGCCTGCTGGAAGTCAAGCTGCGGCGGCTGCTGATAGTCGAGCGCCGTGGGCTCGTTGGACGTATCCACTAGGTATACCTGAGACTGCGATGGCTGGCCACCCATCTGCTGCTGGTGCTGATGGACAGCGTAGTCTCCGTCATCAAAGAGTTCCTTCTTAATACGCACCCGGGTACCATCATCCTCCTCGTCGCTCTCTGAGATGTCCAGATCGTCGTCGATGCCCCTGCCGTTGTTCATGCCACCTGTAGACATTTTCGCCGGCATTTGCATGGCCGCCGAGTCGTCATCGAGCGATGTGAGACCCATTCCAACCGCAGAGGCGGCGGCTGCAGCAGCGGCACTTGTGCTGGCCTCCGTCGAATTGTAAGGACCATTGTCATCCTGAACGTTGGGCATGAAATCGGAAAAGGCGACCTGTAGGCTGGTTGGCTCGCCCAAATTTTGCCGCGGCTTGTGCATGGCCAGGAAGTCGGAGGGATCGTAGTTCGGGTCCACATCCATAGACTCATCTGCAAGGTATCAAGGAGTGTCATTAGCAACATCGTGTATATATATATATAAGGATAATCAATTGCGGATTGGGCTGGGGTAAGGACAAGACATCGAGGGCACAACACAGAAGTTTAGAAATAGAGAATAGAGACCTTGCTGCTGCTGAGCGTAGTAGCCGGCGCCCACGCTACCCAACTGCACCATTGCTTCGGCCACCTGCTGGCTGTCATCCTCGCCGACCGGCTCCTCTGTTCAGGTGATATCAGGTTTAAAGGCAAAAAGAATCCAGACAACGTCAGCGACCAAAAGTTGTTGGTTGATGATTAGTAATCGAATTTCGAAACAGAGACCAGGGACCAAAATCAGTTATAGATTCAATATAAATTCACTAAAAGGTATTCTTGAGACTTGCGCTTATCACTAGAAATACTCTGAGGACATTTTCCATTAATATGTAAAACAAAACAACTAAAATATATAATAAATAGATTAAAATTAAACACATATACTATATATAGTATATATTATATTAGCCATTATTGTCTTAACAACAAATCTTGATATAGAAAGGCTCTAGGCCGGATGCACCCACCTGCCAGCTGCTCGGCCTCGATGTCAATCTCTGTCTTGATGTTCTTAGGATCGATATAGTCCTCTGAGGAGGCGTGAATGCGTTCGCCCTGATCCAAAATGCTGGCGGCATTGTTCTCGTCTTCGGATACCTCCTGGAAGTCCTCCTCCTCGTCATCATCTTCATCGTCCGTCGAGCATTGCAGGTCTAATTGAAAACAACATAATTTTAGAACAAAATATCCAACATAATCTTGAGCTGACTTGTGCATTACCAGGAACTGAAATAGAATGCAAGTTAAATTAAAATTTGACTAGCTAGAACTTAATTTAAAAAAGCATGCAACAAAAGCTTGCCTACGGTTAGTAACTATGCGTTAGTAAGTAATCTAAACTCTTAAGCTTTGGAAATTCGAACCAAAAATGTGAAATGGGTGTTAAAAAAGCATATAAATGGGATATAAATCAATTTTGGGTGTCATGTGTCTTTATCATTTGGATGCAGGTGAGTTCGTGTGCTGGCAAGCTGGCTTAGTTGGGCTCAGGCGGTGATTAGAGGCTTACCTTCATCCAGGAAGTAAGCTTGCGTCTGACTCATGTTTGAGGCAAGGCTGTCCTTCCTCGGACGACCCCGACCACGCTTAACCGGATTCTGGGCTTTGACTACAAGAAAAGGTAAAAGTTTTTGCAGTTCGTAGGGCTCAGATTTATAGTTTTCAGTCTTTTTTAAGTGGCAATATTTTAATGGAATCTCCGGGAATAATCATCACGCAGCGTAAGTGCATACGCTGCCCCAAAAATTTGGTAATATTGCTTGCTTGCTGTACACTTTTATATATTCTATACCTTTTTTGATAAAACTATAGCGCTTTTAATGATTGCCTGAATATTTTTCCACATCGCTGGTCTATGAAATATATTCTAAATAAATCCAACTAGCTAAATCTCTCATCATCTATCAATTACTTATTTTGGTAACATTTCACAGGCTAAATTCCAGGAAAGACACAGACTTAAGTAGGACAATCCCTTGCTGTATGTATTAACTAAGATTCATGCATTGCGTTGATGTTGTATGTATTAATTTTTCCAAACATCTGATGTCTACATGAAGAATACATCTATGTGATAACAAGTCTCATATTAATATCATCCGATGAGAATTCAAGTTCACACTACGCTGAGAAATACTTGGCTGGGGATTAGTAGAAGCAGATAGATCCCTTCGGATCCGTGTCGACCATTACCATAGGGTTCTATTTTCATATATTTTTTATATTTTCGAAATGGAGGAGGAGAGGAAGCGTGATCAATACCAATAGTTTCACAAGAGACCAGGAGAGAGAGAGATTAAATGTAAGAATGTATATGTATGCAGTCGTAGAGATATGGTTCCAGAGACCCTCGGCCAATCGGGCGATATTAGTAGCAGGAAATAGATATTCTGAACCGACTTACCCTCCTCAACGGGATCACGGTGCTTGCGAGGTCTACCTCGGCCGCGCTTCACCTCACCCGGACCAGGAGCCTGAGACTTTCGCGATGACGGTGCCGGATGTGACATGCCAACTTCCGCTCCCATTCCGCGGTGAATCGAGTTGGCTGGCATGGCGGTAAGTCCAGTGTGGCCCTCCACATCGATGTAATCATCGCCTGGCGAGCTACCACGACTGCCACGTCCAAAGTCGTAGTCATCATTGCCCCAGGCCTCGTCGAACTCGGGAGCGTTTTCCCTTGCCCGCTCCTGGGTCTTGGCTATGTTATCCTCCAGCTGGGTGCAGTGCTCCGCGAACTGTGTTAAGAGGTTGTACGAGCTTTAGCAAGGGAACATTTTAATAGACATCACGCGCTTACTTCCTCCAACTGGGATTGTCCGTACTCCAGTATCTTCTTGGCGAATTTCGTGTAGCGGGAATCGCTGCCATTGTACTGCTCACAGTTGCTGGCAATCAATTCGATGTCACCCAGATACTCCGCTCGACTGTGGTACCGATGGGCTGCATGGAAGGTAAAGCATTATATTATTGAATAATAATTACAACGATTATATTGACTTACCTTCGATATTCTTGCCAATTGTCTCCAGGTCCATCGGCCGCTTGATGACGGTGTAGTAGTCCTTGATCTGCTTCTTATTGACCGGCTTGAGGAAGGGCCAGCTCTCGGTGAGCTGCTTGACCTGCGTGTGCAGCTTGTCGAATATGAAGGAGAGAGCCACCTGGTCGTCGTCGTCCAGGAGCGGATTTATGGCCTTCTCCAGACGCATCAACTTGTCCTCGCGCTCGGCGAGCAGTTCGAAGCAGCTGGAGAACATGCGCTGGGCGGCCACTGTGTAGGCGCTCTGCGATCCATTGTAGATCAGTGAGTTGTCCACAATCTGCTTGAGGTCTTCCAGGAACATCTCACGGCTCGTGTATCGACGCTGGCGGATGTACTCCCGCATGGTTTGGAGGTCCATGGGCTTGGTTACGACGCGATAATAGTCGGGCACCCGTTTGGCACTCACAGGGAACAGGAACGGCGATACATCTGGCATGGACCTGAGCTCGTTGAGGATGAGCTCCAGAATAGACGAAAGCACCACCACGGGGTCGGTACGCCTTCGATTGGCCGTCTTGTTGTGGCGCTGCAGGTAGTCACAGTGGGGATCGCCTCCCACCCTGCGCTTCTTCTTACCCATTGCATCCCGGGGCACCTTCAAGGTCAGACCCGAGCTGTAGCCACTGCGACGCTTGCCGTCGTCACCTCCATGTCGCTTGAGCACTTTGCTGCTCAAAGTTACCTTGGTTCCATCGACATTCACCAGATCGTCGTCGTCATTGGTCATCTCCTTCTCGCTCTGGTCGTCCAGATCGTCGACCAGTGAGGGATTCGACTGGGACAGGCTGCTCTGCATGCCCGTGTACAGAGGACAGGCTTTGTTGGTGCGCATGTGGCCAACCTGGCCGCAGGCGCCGCACTTGAGCTTCAGGTCCGGCTTCAGCTTGAACTTCTTGCGCGAGGGGCTGACCTCCTTGTAGCCACTATCCCGTTCCTTGTGCGAGTGGCCGCCGGAGCTCTTCGGGTCGCCCAGCGAGGTGGGCATGCCACCCGGCTGCAGCTTCTGATTCTGGGCCAGCTGTGCGAGCCGCTCTCGCTCTTGGTTCCGCTTGATGCGACGCAGCTGTTCCTGGATGCGCCGCTTCTCCCGCTTCATCTCCTCCTTCTGCTGCTCGTCCAGCGTGGCGAACTGCTTGATGAACTGCTCGTCCTTGGTGGTGCGGATTTTGATGTAGGCATCGATCACCGGCTGACGGCGCACCGTCTCCACGCGGGTGTACTCCTTGCCATCGTTGCCCTTAAAGGTGCGCGTAATACGTAGAATCCGGCCCTGGTTGTTGCTGGCCAGCGGCTGCTGAGATGGATCATCCTTGGCTTTGGCTCCCTTGGAGCCGCCCTGTCCTCCTCCGTCGCCATGCTCCTCGTCCAGCTGGCGAAGCAGCTCCTGGCGCTCTTGTTCCTCGCGCTCCAGCGAAAGTTGCGTTGAGGTCTTCTTGTTGGAGAGCATGTTCTCCAAGTTCTTGCCCAGTTCCTCGAGGTCGGACTCCTCGGAGGCCGAGGACTCTGCCTCGTCGGTGGATAGCACCTCGGAGCTGGCTAGCACCCGGTTTTGCAGATCGAAAATGCGCTGGCACTCCTCTTTGTAGCGCTCCTGGTGCTCGGCAATGGAGAATCGGTTGCCACGAGAGAACTTGTCCATGCCTTCCTCGCCAGCCTTCGCCTTCTCCGTGGACAGCGTGCGCACCACATCGATGACCTCCCAACGCGAGAGCTTTTTGATCTCCTCCTCTGGCACCTTGAATTTGCGCAACAGCTCCTTAGCCCGCTGCAGCGGCAACCGACGCAGATCTGCATCTGTCCCTGTTACCGATCGTTTGGGCTGTGACTCCTGCTCCTCCTTGGTTTGCTGTGGAAGCGAAATAGTCCACTTTATACTTAAAAAATACCCTGTGAAATGAGGATCTTACCGTGGGCTTGTTGGGTACTCGAACGTAAGAGAATCCCTCACCGCAGCCCGTGGGATCAGCCGGACCACTCAGCTGCAGTAAGCACTTTCCCCGCATGGCTTGGATGTAAGCACGGGTCGTGTTCCAGGGCGCAACCTTTACTTCGTCGTCGAGCTTTAGCTGTGCTTCCTCGTCGTCATCCTCTTGGGGGGCGAACAGAAACTTCTCGCCATAGCCAGCATCCTAAATAGAAAGATATAATGTAAGAACCTGGCAGAATCCTCCCTGACACTACTTACCTTCAGTCGCTGTTCGGCCGCAATCATGCTGAAGTAGGCGCAGCATTGCTCCGGTGAAACCATCGCCCGAATCTCCTCCTCGGAGGGAAGGCGGAATTCCGGCTTTATCACCCACCAGTTGGAGTCCATGCCTGTGCGCTTGAAGTCGGCGCACTGTTTCAGCCGCTTGCGGATGCTGCTTTCCGAGTGAGCGGGGAAGGCCTTCTTGATGTCGTCCATTCGGATGCGTCGCGGTTGGTCGCGACTCTTCCAGAACAGGCGGTAAATGAAGACCTGAAGGCAATACAGGGCTATATAGAAACATCCGAAGAATATGTATTAATCGAAACCAAACCTGTAGAAAGTCGCGCGTAAAGTTGTTGGCCCGCTTGGAGTTCGGACCCGGCACCTCGTACAGCGGACACTCTTGGCCCACAGTGAAGATGGCATTGACTGCACGGATCCAATAGCTGTTTCTGGTGCGAATCACAAGGAAGTCGTTGTGCGACATCTTGTGCGGATAGATGGGCGCCCGGAACATGTTGTTCTCGATCGCCTGGATGCACTGGCCCGGATGAAGGATGCCCAAGAATGGGCTGGTATGGGCAAAGGCCACCTCGCCATACACATAATCCTGCGGCCCGCTGTCCTTCTCTGCCTTGCGCTTGTAGTAGTTTTTGATCTTGGAGCACATGCCCACCTGGTTCATGAGCGGTGGATGCTCCTCGCAGAACTCGGTCAGCACGATGTCCCCGTCCTTGCCACTGAGATCCTCTGGATTGCGCATGAAGAAGACGTCGCCACCGCCGGAAGCGATGCGCTCCACCTCGCGCTGCTTGGCCTTCTTCACGATGTGCTTCAGCAGCGGAAAGACGGCGTGGTGCGTTACTTGGGCAATCGGTCCATGCGAGTACTTCTTGAGCGGCGGTCGGTGGAAGGAGCGCAGCTTCGTCGGACCCATGTGCGTGGGCACGAACGGAGCCCGCAGCTCCACGACCGGCGTTGAGTGCTGGATGAGATTGCCGCCGCCTACCTTCAGACGCAGTGTGGGCTCCGTCTTGGGTGTATAGTACCTGCGGGAATATACCAATAGGAGATGAGATTCTGCTTGGAATAAGATCGACGCCTCGCTTACGTATCGTTTGATATATTGAAGGGATCCCGGTCGGGACTCTTTGGTGGCGGTGGTGGCGCGTCCTCCGCCAGCACGTTGATCACGCCCGCCTTGCCCAGCAGGATCTTGGACTTTTTAACGTGCGGATGCGGAATCTTGATCTTCGGTGGCGGTCCCGTGTTCTTGTTAATCTTCGAGGGATCGATGTCGTCGGGTATGCCCAGGATAATGTTCTCATCGTTGGGATCCAGCGTGAGTACCTTCGGCTTGGGCACCTTCGTCATCTGCTGGGCATCCCAGATAACCTCCTCCTCCCACTTGTGATAGATGAGCTCCTCGTTCTCCACCGGGAACAAACTGTACCACGTGTCGTCGGGGACTTCTGCTGGCTTTGCCTGAGCACTGAAATCGAAACGGATTGGGTTGAGAATAAAATGAAGCCGGTTTTATGGCACTTACTTCTGCTGTGCTTTCTTGCTGGAGGCCGCGGATCCCTGCTTGGAGCTACCACCACTGTTGCCCACCGGCAGGGCCGTCTTTCCCGGCTGGCTGAAGGCACCGGCTGTTCGCGAACCGCTGGAGGGAAGCCATCCAGCAGCATTTGTCTTCGAGTTCAGCTTCTGCATCACCTTGGCCTTGATGTCATTGCCATCCCAGACCACGTCGTCTTCCCAGTGCAGCTGGGACACCATCAGGAACGCATCATCGGCAATGCTCGGCTCCTCGCCCTCGACCTCTCCCTCTGGAATGTTTACCCGGCGCTCATCCTTGGGCTGCGCTGAGGAGCTTGCCGTTTTCGTCTTGAAGCCATAGTTAAATCCTTCGCCGGAATCGGGCACATCCAGCATGTCGTACCAGATCTGCGCAGGGCCATAGCGCCAGTCGGCCACCTTGGGCTTCTGGTCGCTGTTCTCCCCGTTATCAGGTCCTTCCTGACGCACATCCTCGCTATTAAGGTCGCCCAGTAGCTTGTCCTCGTCGTCGGACATGCACTCCGCCGGCGTTGGCTCCGAGGCATAGTGCAGGCTGAATCCTCGCTTCCGTGGCTCCTCAGTGTCGCTAGCCGAATCGGAGCCAGCGGTATTGGTCAGCTGCCATGCAAGATAATCTATTAGCCCTATATACGAATACTTTTGTTTACTTCCTCACCTTCTGATCCCTGGAGTGGTTTCGTTTCCGGCGGCGTTTTCGGACATGCCGCCAGATCTGGGGCAGACTCGTGGGTTTTCCTGGACCGAAGAGCCGCGAGAATCTTAGCACCTTCTGGGGACGGAAATCGGGGAAGAGCTCTCGTACATCCACATTCTGGTATTTGGAAGGAAGAATATCCGCAAGCGGAGTGTCCAGTTTCCGATCAGCATCTGGATAGCAATTACAATCCTTATATTTTCACTCTACATGCTTTTAAATTGTTGGTTACCCTTGGCATCGTTGGCCTTGGCGTCGCCATTGGGACTAGTGGAGGCTTCATTTGGCTTGGCGGGCTCATCCGTGCCACTCCCAGCGCCGGAGCGCATGGGCGCACTTGGTGGTGGCATCAGTTCCTTGTCGTCTTTGGCTGCAAATGGGTTAAGTTATAGATTATTCTTTACTTCACATAAGAAACGAAATGTAATTCCGGTAAGAGTTAAATCCGATTGCTTTAATGCCTTGTTAATCCCAGACAGAACTTACTTAGCTTGGTCTCCACCTTGGTGGCGGGAATAGCGTCCTCTAGATCGTCAAAGGTGGACGATGTCAGAGTCGCCTGCTCAGGCGGCGTACGCGGGCAATCCTCGGACAGCTCCGTGATGTCTGAGTAGTCGATGGCATCGTCCTGAGCTCTGACCGCTCCATCCTCGTTTTCTTCGCTTTTGACGCCCGCCTTGAGGGCATCAAAGGCACTCAGGCCGCTGCTCTCCCCTGTGTCAGACTTCTCATCATCCTCGTCGTCGGACAAGGGCTCGGCCTCCTTGCGGTCAATTACCTCAAGCAGCATTGAGCCCAGACCCAATCTAAAAGCGATTCGCATTAACTCCATGGTATATTGGCGGCTAGCACTCAAGTATACTCACTTCCCCAAGGAGGCAATATTCTCACGCAGCTCTGCATCGAATCCGGTGCCCGCGCGTCCGCTATCGCCATCATCATCGTCCAGCAGTCTGCCCTCGGAGTCAATGTTGCCGAAGAGAATGCCGGTCAAATCCATGCCCATGTCACCGCCTCCATTACCGATGGAGCCCTCGTCGTCGCTATTGTCCGAGCCGGTGTCCATTTCCATTGTTTTTCAATGTTTACGCCGCTCAAATCAGAATTTCGTCAATTTTCTTTTTAGAATCTGGTGCAGTGTGGTCGGTTTCCGTTTTTTTAATTATATTTATTTAATAATGCCAAACATTGTCGAAAAAATAAAGAATTTCCGTTGCACCGCAGCTGGTCACACTGCGTGGCACAAGACGTAATCAAACTACGTAAGTGAACAAACGTAAGGAAACTAATAAAGAAGGTTAAGAAACTGGGAAAGTTACATTTATTTTGGGTGTTCCCTATACGTCTAACTGACTAACTATCGCCAAATTACTGAAACT
>JAEIIF010055322.1:0-31690 GCA_018874455.1 Drosophila trapezifrons
AAGAAAGGAAGCTAACTTCGGTAAACCGAAGTTCGTATACCCTTGCAGTTTGCAATTGGACCATTGAAAATCTACCCATTTCGGTCAAATTAAAAAAATGACGTTATGTATATCATTTAGATGTAAAATTTTAAATTTTCATATAAATTTACCGATCAATCCTATGGCAGCTATGTATATGATATAGTTGTCTGATCTTAAGGAAATTAAAACTGTAATTCGGAAATCGTAAGAGACAGCTATATCTCGAAATTTATAGAATTATGTTGAAAAACGGAGAAGTTATAATTTTTTTTCTATTAATTTCCCGATCGTTCCTATTTCAACTATATGATATAGCGGTCCGATTTTGATTACATTTTATATCTGCTGTTAAAATAATATAAAATAAGCATATATGAAGTTTCATTCGGATATCTGTAAAACTACTGAAAATATGACATTGTGCCCCGATCGTTCCTATGGCAGATATATGATATAGTGGTCCGATCTGGCCCGTTCCGAATTATATGAATGAATAATGAAAATGAAAATAAGACTATCTGCAAAGTTTAGAATGCTCAAAAACTGAGAGACTAGTTGGCGTATAATCGGAGAGACGGACATGGCCAGATCGACTCGTCTGGTGATGCTGATCAAGAATATATATACTTTATGGGGTCGGAGATACATTCTTCACTGCATTGCAAACTTCTAACTAAAAGTATAATACCCTGCAAGGGTATAAAATAAGAATGAAAAGAGCAAGAAGAATAACTTTCTGGTTTTTCGTTTGGTCGGGTACTAAGATGAACGGAATTCCGTGAGCGAAAAACGCTAAGAGTTGCCAGGTTAAAAAAAAAGAGCTGTGATGCCGTAAGCGAAATATATCAAGGAAAGATGGAGGGAAATTTGAAAGAGAACAACGTTGCTCGGTTGGAGCGCTTCGCCAGCCGTGAGGATAAAAGCGGTGAAGGCGAGGCCTATTATATGGGACTTAACAAAAATGAAATTATTAATTTTTAAATATAAACTCCTCAAGAATAGATTATTAGTCATACTTACGAAATGGTTTCAGATAAGCCTTCTTTACCCCACTTTCAGTTTAATTTCAATAGCCGCCCGAATAATTTCAAAGCCAAAACATTCAATTCTTTTAACTCACTCACTTTAATTTTCAAACCTAGATTCTATAAATATGTATTTACAATAGCTCTCACACTTAATCTCTAGACCTTAACTAGGTATGTACTCAATAAGATCACACAAGTTCATTTCTGTAGGGAAAGCGCACACAAACTGGCATCTGTGTGGCCCAGAAGAGTGGCACGGCGAATGCTTCAGTTCCATCTCTCGCACGGCCTCAAACTCTGCCCACGCTCGCTGCCATCATGATGGACGGATCTGGCCGGTATCCCGAAGCTGGTGTCTCCGCTGCCGGAGAGACTGGGCTGGACGGGACCTGGGCGGCACGCGATGTGGATGGCTCGATCGGCTCCATTGTGATCACTGTGACTGCTCCGGCTGCGGCATGCGGATCTGTCTCCGAGTACGGTGGAGCTGGCAGTGCCGCAATCCCTATGGGAGCGGCGGGTTCGCCAAGCGGCGACTGTGGCACTGTGACTGGCGCTCCAGCGGCGGCGGTGGGCGTAGTCAGGTTGCACATGCGCATCACCTCATCGTAGCTGGGCAGGTCCTTTTCATCCTTCTCCAGCTGATCGCGGATGCGGTTGGCCTCCTCGCTACCAGGCTCAATGAAGAATATATCGCCATAGCGGTTGTTCGGCCTCTCCTCTGCGCTGAAGACATTGCCCTGCCGGTCTGCAAGATATCAAGAATCAAGAGGTTAGTTTAAGGGGGAAGTTTATCTATCAAAGAAAGAAAAATTTAAGACAGTATAGTTTTCCCAGTTTGTTCCCTTGGTTTTGCATAATTTTTAATAAGTATTGAGTATCAATAAAACCTAATAATCACTTTCTTTTTGTAAGAAATGAATACCATTATAATCCATTAAATTACATCCGTGTTAAATTTAACTACAATTTAACCGGAGGTTAATGAACTTAAACTTGGTATTAACAAACCAAGTATTACGTGCCACTTTTGTTATGAAATTTCTTAGCTATTTCGATCACTTTCATTTCAATATCGAATCTAATATTGACAGCTTCAAGAATAGGATTTTTGGTAGGCAATTAACCTTCACTTTAAAGTTAATTATAAACAGGCTTTTACTATGCGATTCACTTTCGTCGACATGACTTCTTATTGTTGTGAAATACACAAATTTGATTCGGCATTTTAATAATGATCACTTTAACACAATTCCAATGGGTTGTAAAGATAGATGACTTTGGAAATGTCACGCCGATAAGCCACTTGTTATGACAAATTCCGGCTGAACGTGAATTTTTGTCCCTATCCACACACAGTACCGGCTTGTCTCTGTCGACGGATCCGAGCCCTTGAGTCGTGAGCGCGCTTGGCCAGCTATCGGGACGGATAGATATAGAAAATAAATCAATTGCGGGGCCATTGTTCCGGCCGAAGGTCTGCTCGAAGGGATATTTACGTATATCAGCTGGCTGACGAGGAATATGGCGAACATAAAGCCCAGCGCCACGCTCAGATTAGCTGTCAGACCCATTTTGCGACTGCGACGAAGACTGTTTTAGGCCGAAATAATCGTCCCCGAACCAGAACGATTAGATAGGCGCTGGCTCACCCAGCCCACTTTTATTTTTACTTGTTTTGGCACACGTTACCAATTCCGAAGGGGTAGCGCCGCCACTGGAGCTGACTTTGCTGGTGGTGCTGCTGGCCATTTCCCTGGCGACGTCGACATCGCGGCTGACAGATCTTGCCCAGAGTTTTGCTCTCCACGCGTATGTAGTAGCAGGCCAGCGGGAGGAGGCAGAAAAAGAAGAAGACCAGGGCTAGGTAAATGGCGACCTCAATGCCGAATCCACTCTCCCAGTTCATCGTTGGTTCCGATCCGTGCATTTTCGGCGGTAATCAAAGCCAAACTACAGCCACCAACGACGCTTACTGGGTCCTAGTATAGCCCATAGTTTTCCATTTGGCACGCAATTGATTAGTCGCCCAAGATTAGATTGTACGCCATGTTTGACGGCCATTCCCATAAAGGTTGTTCCATATATCAGATATACAATATATATGACGCCAGCTACTATATAGCCAAGCGGAGTGCAGTGCAACTTACACAAACCAGGGAAGTCCATGGAGTTTCGACGTCGAGAGCAGCAGCATCTCAGGAGCCAAATAACAGCGAACTTTGGGGAACAGACAGAGACTGAGGTTACAACTGGAATCGAGGAGGGGGATCTGATGTGAGGATCACCTGAAGCGCCGCGTAGGCCACGAAGCCGATCAGAAGTAGAACGAAGAAGGTAACCAGTGGGCTCGCATCCATGTTGCAACAAGCTCTCTAGAAGACTGACCCCCTAAAAACTGATTTGCAATATCTGCACAGTCCTAGCTGAACGAGCGCCTTATCGCGAAAGTCCACAAAACAAACTGGAGTGTTTGTTAGCTTTATGGATTTATAGGAGGTACTTGATCATCAAACCCAGCCACCCACACATAGCCACAGCATATCAATAAATATATGTAAGTGTCGTCGTCGTACATACCAATGGCCAGAGCCCGACGTTGACGCTGCTGCTGCCGTTGGCGCCGACGTTGCCGCCGGGGATCCTGGAGGACGCCCCGAGGACTGGTACCACAGCACTTGTTCAATATAATCCAGAGTAGAAACTTTCGGGCGAATACAAAAAAGTTGTAGAGCAACAGCCGAAAGTACAAAAGCCCTCGCTTAACACCTTTGGTTATTAATCAAGATGGTTATCACATCACACTGCGGTTATCTCGGGGTTTTCCCCTCATAAGAAATATGAGGAATTCTCATTTACAGTTTACAATCATTGTCTAGCATTGGCACAGAATATACAAAAGGAAACACAAGGGATACTTATCATGGACAAGCCTTGTTTATCATTATATAAAATCTCATTTTGTGACACATAAAACTCAGCAAAAGAGCTCGTCGGAGCCAGAAGGAACGCAATAGACTTTATTTTGGGAAATTTCGTCTTTGAGATAACCATTTGATAGAAAATCTGATTTTTGATATGATATCTTGGCCGTTAACCGAGGAGTAATCAAGCCCCAGGAGGCTGTTAAGCGAGGAGCAGGATGGGTAACCCGACAGATAGTTATACCTGCAGGGCGAAATAAGCCATGGGCATTATCAGGAAGATGATGAAGAATAACCCCACGTAGAGGATGAAGTAGTCCATTGTGCCGCGCCAGAAAAAAACAAAACACAATCGAATCACTTGAGGGGCGAGCTAAAACTGAGCACTCTCTGGAGCGAAATTCCCACTAATCTTATCTGGGCCAAGGCGACAGTCTGATTGGGCAAGTATCTAATATATATATATATGCTGGCCTCGATAGCCGCCCGAAATAAGACTAGTTTATGGGATAGAGTTAACCTACCATGTCTGCGTCGGCGCCGCCGCGTCCTGGTGTCCCTGGTCTCGAAGCACACCCAAATGCAGAATCTCAGGCAGCAGAAGGTGATGGCGCAGGAGACGAAGGCCAGGAAGAAGAACACCAGGTACGGCGGTATGTGCGACATGTTCATCCGTGCGTCCGGCTGTCCGGCAAATCCACGTGGATACGCGAGCACCGACGAAGAAGATATTCGCTCCATAAAGAGGCCTTAGCCCAACTGTCGCATCATCGCCAGCCGCTGGCTTTTGGCCAAGACTTATCGGCGGTTGGCAGAGCGGCGGAGTTGCGGGAGCGGCGAACAGGTGTGTCAAGGGCCATGTGATAAGCAACCAGCGAACGGTGTCCGATAAGATACGAAGCCTCCGCTCACTCTCTATCGCTCTCTCTGACGTTCTAATGCCGTTCGGAGAGACAGTAACTGTATCTGTATCCGACAGATATGCGCATAATTGCACTTTGCCTAGAGCCACAGCCGGGGCACGTGACTCCGGTAGTGGTGACATAGCCAGGTCCGGGATTTGGAGTCACCAATGAATTGTATTTAATGGAAAGCCATATATTTAAGTAGAAACCATTCGAAGATAACATAGATTGCTTTTTAATAGAAAAACACTAATAAGTGGGAATGCTATAATGGAGAGCACACCCGAAATGATTGCCTACTTTTAGGCGGCTTTATATTTGAGAAAAACTACAGAAACAGCTCCTAGGTTAGTAGATCTCGATATTATTGGAAAATTAATCTTAATGGCTGAGTTCTGAAACAATATTTAAATTGATTTTGAGGAATATATGACTTTAAATGGTTTGTAAAATAAATTGTAAAAGAATTCCGATTAAAAAAGCTCCAGTTTTTCTTTAATCAATCTTTTCTTTCCAGAAGGTTCTTTTTTATCAGAAATAATCTTTATAGAGACTCTGATTACCCTTTCCTTTAGATAGGATATGCAATACCGTGTCTCTAAGTAATACCTGATGTCAAAACAATTATTTCCTCCATGCGATGACTAATTGCCAATTGCCTAGCTTAGATAAGATTACACATTATTACATCAATGCAATTAATTGATGTACACACAGCCAAAAACTTAATATAATTCAGTGAAATGGACTTTAAATGGTTTATTCCGCAATTCTTTTTTATATTTTAAAATTACTCATTTGCTAGCTTATGAAGCTTGTCACATTCTTGACGTTATCTATAACTAATTAAGCCCTGATCGATAATATTACGTATACGTATATCACACATGCGGTCAATAAAGTGAAAATAAAGGCAATATTCTTCAATTTACACCAATTTCTTCACAGTCAGGGATCACTTTTTATAATAACGAAGGGCAAGAGAAGTTTGGAAGCCTTTAACTCAACTTTTAATTAATTTAGAGACAAGGAAACGCAGTTTCCGCGACCGGATGAAGACCACCTGAGCTGCTCACCTGATGTCCAGCTGAAACGACTATCAACTCCCGGCGACGATGGGCAGGAGGCACTGAATCGGCTCAGGGGTGGACTAACCATCGATCTGGTCCGGCGCCTACGCTTCTCGGCCACACATCTCTGGAAATATCCGGCGGATTCACTCCCGAGGGATAAGAACTAACGGGAGAACAACTCACACTGACAGAGAAGTAGAGGAGCAGCAGGAAGAAGAGCAGCAGGACACCGAACTCGCACCAGCGGTACTGATCGCCCATTTTGTGGAGTATTTATATAATTATTACATGGCCCGAACCGCGACCGAGCATCTGCATAAATTCAATTTAAATGTCGCCCCTTCGCGGTCCGGCAGCCAACGCTGAACATATCGATAAGCAAAGCGAAAAAGTGCCACCCATAGATAACCTTATCGGAAAACGCGGCTGACTCACGGCTGTTCACCTGGCTGGCTGGTTGCTCACCTGTATTCAAGCTGACTCCCGAGGGATCGATTCTATAGCTCTGCAGGACTCGTCCTGGCTGACGGTTTGCCCCTGGACCCGGACCAGGACCTGGCACACGGCCACGTTGCGGATACTTTTGCCTGGCGCAGAGACAACAGGCCTACAGAGATCAATGTGAAGATCGTTGGGATCAAGAAAGGTCTTAGAGTTTCGATGGTTACAACTTACTCGGACCAGAATCGATATAATGGCAAAAATGAGGAACCAACCGATCAGCATGACGGCGTAATAGGGCATTACGAACCACGAATCAGTTAATCCCGGAAGACAAGGCCCGACAAGACAAAATTTCCAGCGTTCGGCGCGCGCAAGAAGCCTCGTTGAAATGGCAAAGGCAACGCCAGTCATTACCAACGGCCTAATCACCAAACAAACTAAATCGAACCCAACCCTTATCACCTATCACACTCGACAGTCGGACAAGTCTGCGATTAGAGCCCACACACACAGTCGCTAGATTACACCGTACAGAAGCACTTACGCACCTGGGGACCCGGACTGAGAACCGGACGCGCCCTCTGCCACATAGCTCTCGGCATCGTACTCCCCGGAGTTCTGGTTTTTCCGGCTCTTGATGCACAGCTGTCGGGACAGAGATGGGTCTGTTAAGTTGGCACAAAAGTAACCTTTCAAATCAGGAATATGGCTCTTGAAGTGTAGATTATAAATAAAGTAACTCAGGGAAACCACCTTGATCAAGGGTAGCCAAGAAGCTAAGCAACTTAGTCTGTGGTAACTTGGAAATAATATAATATAAAGGTTATTAACCAAGAACACATAATACTTTTAACTCAATATATAAGATTTTACTTCAAATTCAAAGTATTACTTCATTTACAAAGATATACAACCCGCCTTCAAGCACAGACTCCTGATTTGATTAGGAAACCTTCACATTTATCCCTTACAAAACTCACAACGGTCACGAGGAAGCACAACAGAGATATGTAGAATATGTCAAACAGCTCCATGGCGAGAAAAGAGAGAAACGAAATCGAGTCTAAGGTGGATTAGCTTCAACTGGCAATTCTGGGCGAGGTACGACGCAGAATGCCAATTAAGCTCATATCTTATAAAGTTGCCATTTTTTATACCGCTGTTTACCCCCACGGAACAACAGGCATTATCTTATCGGCCAAGCTTTTGCAGCTTTTGTTTTGCAATGTGGGGGGATGTGAGCATTGGGATCTGGTTAGGATCTTACCCTCCATGGCCCGGCGCAACATCATCTCTTGGCGCACAAGGCGGGCGTAGACCCGCAAGTTCCACTCATCGACCTTCAGCTTGATGTACAAATAGGCCTCCTTGGGAGGGAAGGGTTAGGTGTGGATCACGAAGCGGGTGGAACGTACCCGCACGACCAGCGATAGCACGATCAGCACGACAAGGCCCAGAAACCAGAACTTCCCGTACATCGTACGCAACCCACGCAGCGTCTCTTCTCTAATTTCTGATTACCTCTTGCTCAAGATTTCGATTCCAAGGCTGTAGTTCTATATCGTAAACATTCTAATTTGGACGAGCGGCAAAAATCGGTTTGAGAGCTGACTGCTGGAGCGGAGTTACTCGATCTAGTCCCGGCAGAAACTCACCCGATTCCGATTCCCGGGTGTAGCCCACGCAGCACACGCACTTCCACTTGTGATTGGGACAGACATAGGCCTTTGGGGGATAACAGAGCCATTAGCCACCGATCCACGGGGAAGTTGTAAGGCGGCCAAACTCACCCGTATCAGGATGAGGAATATCAGGATGAAGGATATAAAGTAATAGCACTCTACGAAACTCATGGCTAACCGATGCTGGGAAATGTGTAATTACAAATGAGCGAAGACCCGCGGGAAAACGAAATTAAAGCGTTCTACTAGCTGGGAGATAACGCCACGATAAACAAAGATAAAGTCCGCGTTGCATCACGTTGGCCCCATCACTTGGCGGCTTGGGTAATTCGTTACTCCGAGTTATCAGATAAGCAAATCAGAGCTAATTATAGCATGGGGCTATAAAGCCAGCGGCATGTGCTGCCAGTTACGAACTATCGCTAAGCCCATATTTGTGGTTTTTACAGATCCGGCTCACCATTACGTGTGTCGTTGGCCCTCCTCTCCGCCCGGGCCCTGTTATCGCGCTGCTGGCCAGCTCGCTTGGCCTTCTGGTAGGCATTCACGATGAACTGTTCAGGGAGAAGGAAATCCTGTAGTGCCTGTTTCTGGCGTTAGGCGATGGCTACTCACGATCAGGATCATAAAGATTACTAAGACCACAACGGAAAAGGAACTCATTTCCGCACCCATGGCTAAAAACAATCCGCGCGGGACAAGTATTTCATGACAACTGACTGGCTATCGCGGCCTGTCGATGGCTATTTCGGAGCCGCTGACTCGATTGGTTATTATCCATATCTTATCACCCTTTTCAGCAAGAGCCGTCGTAACACGAAAAACAGTACAATTTCTGAATCAAAACACACACTTACTTCGGCGATTGGACCTCCGGGCGGACATCTGGGCAATCTTTTGGGGAAGCATTCAGTTAGTTAGTTAGTCGGGACACGTGCCTCCGCCGATCTCGAGCTTCGCACTCACCTTGATGAGGAGGCAGAGGCCCAGACCCAGGAAGACCAGGGCGATATACAGAGCTACAGCCATTATTTCGGTTATTAACTCGGTGCTCCCAAAAGTGATGTGAATGGAAAGCCGACTAAAAGTCGATTTGCCAAAACGCAGCCGCTTTCATGGCGCTCAAGGAAGATAAACGCGGCAATGCCTGATTGCTGGCAGCAGTACTTTAATCGGTCTCCGATTTAACCTTATCGGTCAAATATATAAGCAAAACCAAACAAGAGAATACTCTTATACTTCTATACTCTTATAAATCGTAGCCATAATTTGGAAACATCAACTTAAAGAGCAGATCTGACCACACAGAGCACTTGGAGTCCCTAAGTTATATGGATTTTTTAATTTCCAGACTCTGTTGTAGAGATTCTTGTATTTGTTAAAGGGGAGCTCTAAACGGATACTAATTTCATTATGTTTATGACATCCGTTTCCGATTTGATTGTTTATAGCTATACTTTCTTTCTGACTAATGGTAGGATTCCTAACTCAGATAAGATAAGGAGTGTTTCATCTATGGAAGAAACATTCCAAACTCATATATTTTACTGTATAACCTACTATTCTATATGTATCAATTCAATCCTGCCAAATCCAGCTACGATTTGGCAATTTATTTTGCAATCATTACCTGTCACGATGACGGTTGTCACCGGTACTCTCAGACGGTACTTCTTAAAGGCATTCATCAGGATCTGTTTGAGGTAAGAAATCCTTTACTGACAACTCTCGATTTGGGTTTAGGGAAAGCCACTCACGAACATGATGATGATGCCGAATATCACCGCAAACACAATTAGACTATATCCTAGGCCCATGGCTACTGCTATGCGTCCCTGACCAGTACTTCATGTCAACTGACTGAATAAAGCTAACATTTTGGATCCGTTGGCTCGATTATCCATATCTTATCGCCTTTTTTTTTGGCAATAGTCGTAAATTCTATCTTTTAGGACATTTATGCAATGATTCCGGGAACCTTTCGTTTCTGGAAGCGGGGTGAGTATTCAAGGAAATGAAAGATCCTATAAAGTTATGAATACTACAGATCCGTCTCACCGTTACTGCGATCGTTGGTGGTCCTCCAACTTGGTCGGCCAGCTCTTCTGGACTTGCTATAGATATTTGCGATGAACTGTGTGGGGGGAGAGGAAGTCCTTTAAAGCTTTGTTCACATAGGAGCTTGACTGAAGCTACTCACGAACGCTAACCCAAACATGGTAACCGCCACTATGGCAAACGAACTGAAGCCAGCTCCCATGACTGAAGCGAACCGCCCGTGGCAAGTATTTAATGACAACTGGCGGCTATTGAGGAGCTACTACTCATTCGATTGCTGATTTTGCATATCTTATCAACTATTTTAGCTAGACAAAAGCCAAACAAAAATATGATTATATCAAAAAAGGAAAAAAAGAAACTATTCTGCCAGTGAAGATAACAGAAAGGAGACTCTTATAACTTAAAGACTAACACTATTTGGAGAATCCAACTCACCGATATTGGGTTCGATGGCGGTGGTCTGGACCACGATCGGTGTGTGTCTATTGCCTTCCTGGTCACTTCGGTTGTACATGTTGTAGACTTTTGAAATAAACTATTTTGGGAGAGGGATGTAATTCAGTAGATCCTTTTTCCTGTTAAGGTCACTCACACACACTGAAGCGAACACAACAACCCCCACTAGGGCAAGTGTGCCAAATCCAACTCCCATGGTTCTTGCAGCGATCCGGCTGTGGCAAGTATTTCAAGACAACTAACCCCAAGTTGAGGGTTATTTTTGAGCCTGTGATTCAGTTTAATGATATCTTTTTATCCATATCTAATCAGCGCTTTTATCGAGTGTCGTTAACTTAAATGCAGTGGAATGCCTCAACCAAGAATCGCTTAGTCCCGTGGCCAGTATTATGGGATAGCTGACACCCTAAGTCGATTGCTATCTAATCGAACCCCCTTTAACATGAGACGTAATAGACAAAACACACTTACTTCTATATTTCCGTGCTGATATTTGGGCAATCTGTGGGGGAATCACATATATATATTAAGTGCCTCCTCGAATATTGTGCTGCAAACTCACCTTGAGGAAGACGCAGAGGGTCAGACCCAGAAAAACCAGAGCAATTGATAGCGCTGCTGCCATTTCGGTTTTATTGGGATGGGCATAAAAAGCCAACTAAAACTCAACAAATTGCAGCGACTTGGAGTCTACGAGAATTTATTGTGCTTTAAGATGATAAAAACAGCAATGCCTCTAATCGGTATCCGTCGAGTGCCGATTAAACTTTATCGGACAAAAATAGAAAAACAAAACACATAGAACTGACTTTAAAATACCCTTACTTGTTGAAATGACTCTTAAATTAGTAGAAATTAATTTGTAAAAACTGGTACCTAAATTCCAATCCATTAATATTTAAAATTACTCGTAAGTTAGGTTTTCTTAATTAAAATTCAAGTAATAAAATATTAAAACCAGGGCTTATGTTCAAATTTTATAGTAACTTTATTTAAAAGGTAAATATATGACTCATAAGAAATCAAATGGCAGATAAAGGTCCACGGGAACACTTCAAAATGCGGGGGTAAATCACCCAATAAATCGGAAATTCTTTCTCGTGGTGTTGCCAATTTTTTGCTTTCCTTGATAAAGTGACCTTGAGCCAGAGAGTATAAGAGTGTAATCAAAGGAAAGCCAGATAGCAAAAGAGCTGAAATATGTTTTTGTTTTGGTCAGAACTCTCCCACTTGAAACTCTCCCACTTTAATTAAAAACACCGAACTCGCCCAGTTAAGTACACAGTCATGAGCTCAGCATACCCTTGCATTGTACTCCAATGGTCACTGGCACAACAATTTCAATTTTCAAGTTCACAGCAGCAACAAGACCCGAAAAAGACAGAAAAAAACAAGAAAAACCAACTGCGACTGACCCATTTAATAAATCTGTGGCAATTAAAGCGAACCGCTCGGGTAATTATAGGGCGGTCGGAGCCAAAAAAAACACACAGACTCTGTTGCTGAATTGTGATAATTAATAGTTGGCCTGGGAGTGTCCGCGGAGGGTAGATCTTGCCCTCGGACCTCGACTGCCTGCACCCAACGGCACACAATGAAAATTGTAACAAAATTGCGAATTCAGTTTTGGCTTTAGTTGTTCGCGTCTCCACTCCACATCTTTTATTGTTACAAATCGGCAATGGAACGAGCGAGTTTGCGTAAAGATTAAAATAAGAAGGAAAAAAAATGTTTCGATGCCTTGAACTGAAATTAATGAGCCCGCTAGCCCCGACTCAGCCCGAAACGGGGTGTTAGCCCCATCTCCAGCCCCCAGCAGCCTGCAGTCGCTCCGGGGACAAGAGCAAGTCCAAGTCCGAGTCAGCATTTCTTTTGTGGCGTTCCACGGGGCACCGCTAATGCAGCCAGCCATGCCCAATTGGCCGGTCCGTGGCGGAGGAGCTCATCCGTCCAGCAATTCCATTCCGTCAGGTGCTAGTGCCAGCTCCATGGGCACGCTTCATGCTTCAAGTGCGCAACAATTGGACAAAAGCGGATTTGGCTTGCTTGCTTTTGGCTCTTGGCTCTTTGGGTTTTTTTCTGTCCCGCCATCCCGCTGTCCACTTCCATTTTCTTTGTTGCCACTTGATGTTTGAGGTTGGCGTGGATTGGTAATTTGTAAGCGGAGGCATTGCAATTGATTTCAATTGAATTACGCACACACTCGTCGAGGTATTCGAACGCGAAGACCGAACAAGATCATTTCGGATCTGATGTTATTATTTATTGCTTTAAATTCCAAGTGCCACCATGGGGTTGCCTTTAAATCACTTCACTCCCAACGAGAGCATATTAATTAAATGGATTTTTACAACCTTACTGGTTATGCAATCTCTATATGGATTTGTTATATATTTTAATGTCAAGGCAGGTAAGTATTATTATAATCCTGGAATTAAATTATGTGACAAGGGGAAGCTGATTGAGTTTATAAAGATGTAAGCTGGAAAAACTGTAACTTGACCTTGGGAAATCAAAGGCGATAGTTGGATTAAAATATATTTTTCACTCTGTAAAAATACTACATTAATTAAACCATAAATAGGACCAAATCCTTAAAAACTGTACACAATGTAGCTCTAGCATTATGGCTTTATGGCAACAGGCCATGCCTTAACTGAAGGTTTATGACTTTGTTATCAAGCTATTTAACCCATTAATTGCACATTCTAGACTTAATTCTTCGAATCAATGATGGGCAATACAAAATGAGTAATATATGATGACTTTTAATACATTTTTGCAATTAATTATGACGTTTCAAGGCATACAAACTTGGAATAGATAATATTTATTAGTTAAAATTCAGGTAAAATATTTTATTTTTATTTGTTAAACACCAATAATAAATATACAAAAATTCTTATTCTTCCTAAGCTTAATTTTTAAAGTTCACAACTTACTTCCCATGTAGATTAGTAACTGCCTTAAATTCGTTGCCGATTTCCACTTCCTTCCGCTGCCAATCTCTCACTTTTTAATGTGAGAACGGTCTGAAATTTGCATTTCTTTGGCTCCGGGGGGCACGCCCCCTCAATGTCAAGTTCACAGTCACTTCCGCGCCGAGAGCCCAAAAATGCACCGGAGTTTGCCTTAACACGTAACTCCCAACAGCGATCTGATCCGATCCGATCTGATCTTGATAGCCACGAAAAAAACAATCCAAAAGTACGGCCGAAACTTACAAATCATCTGGCGGACAAGTTCCGGCTTTGGGGCTTTGGAGCTGGGCTTTATGGTCTAATACCTGGCCATTGTTGGCTCTGCGTAAACGATGGTTATAATTTTTATGACGATGTGAATGTGCGATGAATTAATCCCAACGGTTTTCGAGTCGACTGCCCGCTAATTGTGGGTGTGCGAGATTGCCTGGCGGTTGATGCTGGCGGCTGGTGATGTCAGTCGCTTGGGTCTTTAATCATCTATTAAATAACTTTAAGCACACGGAGCTTATGTGCGCCAATTAACTCCCAGAAATCCCAAAAGGAATACTGAACCGAAGTTGGGCTGCTCTTGAGAAAGTCACTCATCATTTAATAAAAATATTTTTATAGCAAACAGATTATAAACCATAAATAAATTGTAGTTAAAATCTAATGCTTAACAGTGTTATACATTTAATAATATTTTAAGTGACTTTAAATGAAGTAGAAAATCTGATTTATTACCTTCCTATTAAGCTTACACTATAAAATCTTATAAACATTATTCAAAACATAAATCCTAATCATTTCCAGAAGTCTTGAAAAATATTTAAAGCTTAAATACTAAACAAATACTTATTAAATTATACAAGAATGACGTAATCATAACGAACCCTATAACAAGCCCACAAGAAACCCCTCCTCAATGTTTGAGCCAAATTGCTCAATCTATTCGTGTGTGAATTAAACGAACTGCTAATCTAAAACAGATCCCGGCCCGAAGTCATTAATGGAGCAGCGAGACAACGCCCCGAGAACTCGAGGCGCGTTCGATGTAATTAATTTCGATTCGCCACTCTTCGAGCGCGGCCTTGAACTTCAGAAGTGACGTGTCTATTAGAACGCTAATGGTCGAGCTGCCATACTTTCGCTTTTGCCATCGCAGATACACAGCGCAATTCTTGAGAAATCCCAGATCGAGAGATTGGCAGGCGGGAAAACCAAATGGGAGCAGCCATGTCATCATAGCTGGCTGAGAGACTTACGCAGATGGAAAATATGTGGAGCATTAAGCATTAGGGCTAATTAGTTAATAAACAAAACACTGGACCATGGACACATGCGAAATATCTCTCCACACCACCAGTTGATTGTCTTTCTTTTGTTTTATTTCCATTTTTGTTTTGATTTCTTTTTATTCGGAGCCAAAGTCCGCTGGAAATTATTCAACTGGCCAATTCTCAATTGCAGCTGTAAATGGCTGCACTGAAAAACATATTGCCTGGGTTTACGAGCTGAAATAAATCCCACAGAAGGAATTGAAAGTAAAGGAAATACTTAAATAGGTTTTAAAATATTTTGCTTTAATTTCTTCCCCTTTAGATTGGTTTTTTACATTTAAACTGAATTGTTAGTGGTGCTCAACTGGAGACATAAAATCTGACAGGCTGCCAGACAAAGGCGCATTAGTAAATGGTAATAATCAGGGGCTAATTTCAAACACTTTTCGGCCAAGTTTGTTGCCCAAGTCTGATTCGGGTTTTACAATATTTGGTTGGTTTTTTTTCCAGTCTCATTGCGGCTGCAATGTCCATAATTTCCCCCATTGAACCTGACCGTCGTGGCTGTTGTCGCTGGTTGCTGCCATTGTAGTCGTCGGTTACCCGTTGATGGGCCAGCAGCAAACACAGTTATGATTATGAGAGGTTTTGTGACAATCAACTTCCTCGAAACGTGCCGCCGCGGAATGGCTCTGGCTTGGACTTGGACTTTGCATAATGGCCAGCAGTTGGCCAGCAGTTAGCCAGTTAGCCAGTTAGTTCGTGTAATGAATTTTTACCTGTGTTATTAGGGGACAATCGCTGCTGGCCGAGAGTCAGCGACATTGCAATTGCAGGTGCAATTGGGTGTACTTTTTTTGTTGTTCCCCAAAATCTTTTTCCTCAGAGAAAATAAGGAACTGAAATGGCAAGAAATAAAATAATTGAGACTGATGTGTCCCAGATATATGTGGAGTATGTAAATTTAGATATTACACGAACTTATTTAAAATATAATTAAATATAAGGGGTTTTTAGGACACTGTTTCTTTTAAATCCTTGCCTTAGAGACTGATTTTTTGGTACACTTTTTCAGGTTAGAAACCCCTCTCTTACCCCAGAGTTATCCAGTTAAAATGAACACATATTTCTTCCTGTGCATCGGATTTTCCCTTGGCGCTGACTAATCCGTCAAAACATTTATTAATTATGCCTTGTAATTGAGGCACCCGCCTGGGAATAATTTTGATTAGCTGCCGCCAGCAATTATCCCTCGAGTCGTGAGGCTGTTTGCGATGCCAGCGGTTTTGTTTGCTGACTTTATCCATGTACTAATACCCATAACTACATAGTGGCAGTACATGTGGCAAAATGTGGAATGGATGGAGAGTTACAGAAAGCCGAAAAGAAAAGCCAGCAAATTATGTGAACTTGTTATATCACCTGGCCGCTCCGCAGGCTTCAAACACTTTTCAGACTTTTCAAATGGCGCCGAGCCGAGCCGAGCTGAGCTGAGGCGAGCTGAGCTGAGCTGGGCTGAGTGGCGCTGCGGCAATCATAACAAGAGCCGCTGCACTTTCTTTACGTTAGCGTTACGCTTCTTTGCATGCATTGCCAAATCGTTTATATAGCCAGCTAGCCACGCCAGATATCCGCGGGTATATAGATGCATGCGGTCAGTGTCCAGACATTGAATGCCTCAATGCTGCCCGCCGAAAAGGAGATACAGATGCAGATACCGATTGAGATGCAGCCACAGATACAGATACAAGTACAAGTGTAAAGAAACATGCGGCACAGAAACGCAAAAGTTCAACAGACGCCAACCAGCCGGAGTTGGAGGCGTTGGTGGTGGCCCCTCGCTCGGAGGCGTTTGCAGTATTGTAAATTAATTCATATTAGCTAAACAAATGCAGCCATGTGTGTGTGTTGAGTATCTGTGAGTAGCTTTTAGCATTTCATTCGGCGGATGAGTTGCCGCACAGGTTTCTGCGGTCTGAAGTTCGTTGTGGGAGCATCAGCATCGCATCAGCATCGCATCGCATCGCAGCCTCGTTGAAGAAACCGGCGCAAATGATTTTTATTTCTTTTTTATCTGCTGCTGATGCTGCTGCAACTGTTGTTGTATTGAAAATAGCAAACATGCAAAATGCGCAGCGAAGGCTGAGAAAATCAACGGCGAAAATGTTAATTACACTATATCTGAGCCGCTTCTATCTGGCCGTTCGACGGCCACTTACAATAAGTGTATCTGATGGATGCAAATGTGTGGCCGGCCTTTTCGAAACCTCCAATTACAGTTACAGATATCGCCATATATCTCCCTATATCGCGCCGCATGACTAATATGATTTGGATTATGACTAATGGTCTAAGGCCTAGAAACCTAAAGTCCCTGGTGGCGGCGGGACACACGATAAAAAATGCCATTTCATATTCATGGATGATCAATAAAAATAATATTTATAAAGTCTAATTAGGTAAAAGAAACCTTGTTTTTAGCTATTGGTAATATATATAGCATATACTTGCTTAAAGATATTAGAAGGGTTCCTAAAACAAATTTTGATTGGATTTTCATTATTTTTCATGCACTGCAGTTCAATAAAAAAGGATATTATCAGAATCAAATGGAAATTTATTTTAGATTGAGTAAACACTCTATTAACAATTTTTTTAGAGCTGTATGTATGCTTCTTTTAATTTTTAAATATATTTCAACTAATATAAAGTTTTTAATTAGCTCAGAGGCCTGAAAGAACTTTATACTTACTTTAAAAAATGGTTTTAGAAATGTAATAGTTAACATAGCTAATAAACAGTTCTAAATATTAAATATAAGTTTAAAATTGATGTTAACACTTTAGTTTAATTAATATAAATATATATATACCTTTTTTATAATACAAACAAGACAAGGGAAATAGAATTAACACAAACCTTTTACAACTATTCAAACATTTCCATTCTATTCCCAGTTTTTTCTTTTCGTGCAAATCAAAAGACTTAAGGAACGAACTTGGCGGGCAATAAGGAAAACTCCACTCAACTTGCAGATACTTTTGAGTGGCACTGAGACAGAGACACACAGCGAGAGAGAGAGAGAGCCGGAGAGCGCGACTTGCTGAGAGAAACCCCTTTAGAGACAGAGAGAAGCGGCCGTTCTCCGCTCCACGGCGACTGGCGACTCTCAATGGGCGGCTTCAATTGTGTGTGGACTTTTTGGTATAAAACATAAACAAGCCAAAGAAAGTCATTCATTTTGTTGTTCGAGCCAGAGACGAGTGAACCGTTAGCAGCAGCAGAAGCAGCCAGAAGAAGAGCCGAGAGCTGCCCCAGTGCAACGCAACCAAGAGTGATAAATACAGAATCTATATCGTAGAAACAAACACTCGACGAGTCAAGTGAGATCCCCAGTGAGTGTGCAGTGTGTGATCCGGAGCCAAAGACCATTTGGATTATTACGGATACGTTGCAGCGCAATCGCCACAGAATGCAGTAAGTTCTACCCCAAAAAAGCGAGACTATGAATCATGGTCCGAACCTGGATCTGAACCTGGACTTGGCCTGGCGCCCCGCGGCCACCGATTCGTGCTGCAACCGAAATTAACATTTTCGGTATTGTTTCGGCGACGGTCTTGGGGGTTCTCTCGGCCCAATTTTCCGGGGCCGCTTGGCAACCACGAAATATTCTTTTGGGCGAACGATTTCAAAACCAGCAACAGCACCAGCAGCGACATACGTAACAGAGACAGAAATCCAAACCGAAGTCGGTCCGACTTTTCCTTCTATATCTTTCGGTTGTACTGCGTCGCTTTGTGTGTTTTTGTGTGTGGTTGTGTGTCTGTGGCGTGGGAGTTTTCGCTTTTGTTCGCCGACAGTTCATTGAGAGGCAGCTTAAAACCCAGGGGGATACTTGTCTACTTGTACTTGTATTTATATATGAGTTGTAGCGATTGTTGTACACCACAAAAATGAGTGTCTATATGGTGAAAAGTTAATAGTAATTATGAGAAATTCGATTGGTTAGAAATACTGGATGTTTTATATGAGAAATAGGATTCTAAATGCTGGGTAAGGTCTTTCGTGAGTCTAAATGTCTTGTCTTCGGCAAACCTCGAGTTTTAGATTTGATTTGGTAAATCAATCAGTCTAGACCTTGAGTCTGCTCTTTCTAGCAAATAAAGGTCACAAATCAAGCCGTCTTGGGATTCAGAATAAATTTGATTTGCTTTTCCATTTTGTTGTAATATATTTAAAATAAATATATAAATAAATAAAAGTTAAAAGGGTATAAAGGCAGAATATCCCTAAGATCGCCTACTTCTTAATACCCTATTCCCTAAACTCTATCCATTTAAAAACTCCCTTTTTGTTTTGTACTGTGTAGATTAACTTATTTTAAAGCTTATAATTTCCAAGACTAGATCCAACGATTAGGACTCCAGGTGGTCAATATAATGGCCAGTAATTTGTGTGTTTGTCCCAGACTAGATCAATCGATTAGGACTCCAGGTGGTCACGCCTTCTGGACATGGTGAGAGATCCAATCTCCGTGACAGATTGCATCACACGAGTGGTCCTTTCTAAAAGCCCAAAGAGTCGTGTGGATTACTCATGAGCTGGTTGCCCCGCCGTTACATAAGTGACTGCAAATATGAGCGGCAATTGTATCAAATGCACGCACTGCGACGCATGCTGCGTATACGCAATATTTCATCGTTTGGAATTACGGCGACGCACAGAAATGCGCAATTGCCCAAGCGTGCCGCCATCGGGCATCGGCGGCCATCAGCCACGCCCAGCGACCACAGACCGCCCCCTCCGCCCACAGAGGTGTAATGGCTTTCGTTTTTTGTTATTTATTTTTGGTCAGCTCGGACGGACTTGGTGGGGTGTGTTTGAGAGCAATTAATAAATTGCCATCGAATTGATTTCTTTCACTTTTTTTTGGCTCGCCTCGTTTGGATTTCGCCCGTCATCGAGACACCACAAGAAAAATAATAACAATCACACACACCCACCCAAGGTCACAGATTTGTAGATTTGTGAAAATTAAGGCAGCGTAAAAAAAAGAGAGAAGAAAAACGGTGGAACATAAAATCCATTGCCAAGCAATTTGCAGGGGCACATTATCCAGATGCCCGAAATCAGGCAAACGTGAATTTCCAGCGCTAACTGCACGCACATTAACAGAGTTTAATTTGTTACAAAAAAAAAACGAAGCAAAAAGCCAAACAAAAGAAACGGCTTGGAAAAAAAAGCGAAAAAATGAAATTAAAGCAGTGCAAGGTAATTTATTTTTGGGCTTTCATGTTTTCACACAGTTTAATGGCATCGGGAGTTGTGTTAACGAGACCGAGTGTTTAATTAAGCACTCGAATAAAATAACTAGCCAGTGAAAACAAAAGACTTGGGCAACAAACTTGCCGCTGTGAGCAAAGGCAAACAAATTACATGCTAAAGACCCGAGGTGGAAATGTGAAATGGAAAATGCAAAATGGAAAATGGATAATGGATAATGGAAACTAAAATGGATGGAGGGGAAAACAGCGGGGCAGCCAGCGCTAAGTGGACTTGGCTCTTAATTCTTTGCCTGCTCTGGCTGTTATCCAACCAAGTGCCAGGAAAACGTATGAGCTCCACACACTTATCATCTAAAATCCAGCTGGCTGGCTTGGCCAGTGTCGTAATCTAAGACTGGCTCAGCTTATGTCACCCCAAAAATGCCCGCCTAACATGACGCACACCCAACATTTAAGGAAATCAAAAGCAAATATAGTCCGAGTTCCATACGCAAGAAAACCCGGTGGCACACACAGAAACTGGGACTACGACGACGACGACGAATCCACTTGAATGTATAACGAAACCAACGGCCTGGCCTGTCTTGTGGTTTCCAGAAGTGGGTGAGCGGTGGGCTGAGTCTCAGTCAGAGTCTGAGTCTGAATCCGGGGGGACCAAAGATTGAGGCCGACGAAAAGCATCAACATCAACGCATCGGCTATGTGCCTGCTCCGCCGCTGCTGTCTGAGCCATATGATGTAACTGCTGTGCGATAACGTCTGCATCTGGACCAGAGCCGAGAGAGACAGATCCCGAGACATGCAACCAATTCTCCATTTATGGCAGACAGACTGGCTATTGCGACTGCGAAAGTGGTGCTTGAGTGGGGCAAGTGGAGCACTCCAGGCTGCTCCAGGCCAGGCTTGGGTGGAATGTGTGCGCGGTGGCTATTTGCATGTTTCACCGACTGAGTCTGAGTCGGAGTCTGAGGGATGCTCCCCGGATTCCCATGAGAGTTGCGCAAAAGGTTCGCTCGCTGACAGTGACAATGCAACAGGCGCACACCGTGCACAGTGGCACTCTCAGCCAGCTCCTAAAGCTCCTAAAGTTCAAAGGTGCAACTTGCAACTGGCAACTGCAACGCCAGCAACTCCAGCTGCCAAGCAACAGGGCTGACAAATTGCCAGCTGGAAGATTCGATACTTGCATAAGACGACTCTCCAGATTTATTATTGCCCAGCCCCCCAACATAAGCAGAATTTGTGGGGGATTCGGGTTCAAAGTCACACACTACACTCACTCACAGACGGACACCCGGGAGTGTTGTTGGGAAAAGTAAAAGTCCAGTCCCAGTCCCCGGCCAGACTTTTGCTTTTGCCTTTATTGCCGCTCGCAAATATTTCACCTTGCCCAACTATTTGCGACTCTTACTCGGGCTTTGACGTTATGGCCCCAATTAGATGCAGGCAGGCACGTAACATTGGCTAATTGGACTGGCAGCGGACTGGGACCTGTGACTGTGTGGTTTCCAGGCCAGGAATACCAGACACTCGTATCATGCGTACGAACAGCAGTTGACATTCAGCCAAGTCGAGTGGCGGCGAGTGGAGTGGGTATCACCGGGTAAATGGCGTTCAAATTGAACCCGCCGCAGGCTGAGCATCTTCATCATACCGATCACTGGCGGTGGGGTACATAAGCTATGGTATCAGGGTCTCCCAGTGGGGGTTAATAGCCATTACATACGAATCTAAAGACTAGTTTTATACTAGACAGGTTACTGTTTAATTATTGGAAAATCATTAGGATAAGCTGATTTGGAAGAAAAGGTTTTCGGTAGAGTTGCAGTTCCCTATTACGGATCTCTTCTAGCGTATGCCATGATCAGTGAGATGCCAAGACTTTCCTTGCCTTCCCAGGCCGCAGTTGCATCTTCATGCACCCCAGCTCTCCGTGGCCCGTTTCTATCTTGGGGGACTTGCAGTCCGTGTTGCCTTATAACTAGTTTTCTGGCCTGGCTGGCTTGGTCTGGTCTGGTCTCTTGCATAACTGGTCGCTGGGCTGCCGATGCCGATGCCGATGCCTAAGCCGATGCCGATGATGATCGGATGATGATGATACTGCCTTCTTTGGCTGCAATTTGGCGGCATCTTCGCGGCTACGCGAAAAGGTTCGCAGAAATATTTTCCCGCGTTTTTGCTGCCTTGATTGTGTGCTTGCCACAGAGTTTCCCATATCATAAAGCAGCGGCTGACTCATCAATTGATTGCCATTCATTCCATTGCTTCCATTGCCTCCGTTCCATTGCAGCATCCAGCCAGTTGTTCTCCTAGTCCTGGCTGTGGCCACTGGCCTGTGGGCCACAGTGGAGGGAGCGGCCACCGGAGCACCCTCGGCCACGGCCACCACCGCCAAGCCCAAGGGATTCGAGGCGCGCTCCCTGGACGTCAACTCCAGTGGGGGCGAGGAGGAGCTCGACGACTTTGAGACGCAGGCCCAGACGCACCTGGCCTACCGTCAGCAGCCGCAGCACCAGCAGCAGCAGCGTCAGCTCTACGAGTACAGCGAGGAGGATCAGGAGGAGGCGCCGCGTCAGGTGTACGTCAATCGGAATGCCAAGCAGCAGAGCAACTTCCTCAAGATCCAGGGACAGCTGAAGAAGCCGCTGAGCGAGGAGAGCGAAGAGGAGGAGGAGGAGGTCGAGGAGCCAGACCGTCTCTCCACGCTGCTGAGCAAGTCCTCCTTCAGCTGCACGGACAGGAACTCCGGGTGGGTGCCAGTCTTAAGATGTTTGAGATTACAATTGTCATAAGATTCTCCTAAATCCATGATTCCAGATACTATGCCGACGAATCGCTGAGCTGCGAGGTGTTCCACTACTGCCAGGAGAGCCAGAAGCACTCTTGGATCTGCCCCGAGGGCTTCACCTTCCACCAGATCCACTTGATCTGCATGCCGCCCTCGCACGACAACATCTGCAAGCAGTCCTCCAAGTACCACATCGTGAACGATTACCTGTACAAGCCGATCAACCTGCAGGAGCACCAGAGCAAGCCCAACGTGACGCTCCGCTACTCGGAGCGCTACTTCCCGGAGAACTACTACGAGCACGAGCGCTACGACGAGGAGGAGGAGGAGGAGCTGCCCGCCCCAAGGCCGCGCATTCAGCACCAGCAGCAGCAGCAGCAGCATCACCATCAACAGCAGCCGCAGCAGCATCGCCAGGCTGTGGTCTACCAGCAGCCCCAGCAGCAGCAGCAACAGCAGCCCCAGCAGGTTAGGGTGCAGTACCAGCAGCCTCAGCAGCACCAGCAACAGGCACAGCCACAGCCGCAAGTGGTCACCCAGATCCGCCACCAGCCGCAGCCTCAACCAACTACCCTGGCCTACCGGAAGCCATTGCCGGCGACCACAGTCCAGCCACAGCTGCAGTTGCATCAACTGCACCAGCCCCAGTTGCAGCTACACCAGCAAAGGCCACAGACGTTGGCGCCGACCGTGACGCCGGCGCCGTATCGCTTCTTCACCGCCGCCCCCCAACTGCAGCATCTGCAGCAGCAGCAGCAGCATCCGCACCAACAGGTCTTCCGCACACCCGAGGAGATCAACATTTCATTGCAGCAGCGACGGCCGCAGGTGTTCATTGCCACAACGCCGAGGTACTACGAGGACGAGTACCTCTACGAGCGGCGGAAGTGAGGGGGACTGCGGTGTCCGGAGTGAGCAGAAAACAGTCTTGTCGTTCCCTCGGATCCGATCCACCTCTCGTGTACATTCCCCCCTAAGTATGTAGCTTTAAGCTCTCGCTGTCTCTCCCAGCTCTGTCTCTGTCAGGCCCGAAAATCCATGCGCGAGTTTTGTGTACCTATTTGTAATATTTAATGTCCTGCTAGAAGAATCCTCCTTCTAACTCAATTCGTTAATAAAGGAAGCCACATTAAGTTAGCCGCTCACTGTATGTCTATCTCCATGTACTGATCCGCGTTGGACAGGTGCACGGCCTGGCTGTGGGTGCCTTCTTCCACCACGTAGCTGGGCCCGATAATGCAGTTCTTCAGCACCGATCCACTTTTCACCTGCGCCCGGTGGCCAATGATGCAGTTGTCGATGTTGCAGCCCTCCTCCACAACGGCGTTGGACATGATGATCGAATTGGCGACAATATTCTTGGGATTAATGATGCAATTGGGACCGAAAACACTGAAGTTTAGCGAAGTCTTCTCCGACAGCTTGGCATTGTCGGCCGCAATGATCTCCTTTGTCTGGGTGGACTTCACCAGGGCACCGGGAGAAATCAGTGGGTGCGTTTCGCCACATAGATCGTTCCAAATGCTGGCCAATTTCCGGTTGATGGCCAGGAAGCTGAGTGTGTTATTGACCCGCACTCCAATGGAGTCCTTGGGCGCCTGGATGGCATAGCAGCGCACCACGTCGCCATGGTAGGGCGTTTGAGACAGAGATTGATTAAACAGCGACGTTTGCGTGATTTTCTGGTCCAGAACAGTGTGAGGAACATACTGAAATGTGGATTTGTTGATAATTTAAAAGCTGTTTTAACTAGTACAAATAGGGGCAACTCACATGCAAAACGTTATCCTCATTCTTGGTAACCACGCCCACTTCCGAGGTGGTATCCTGCACCGTTTTGGCTGGCCTCTTCGCATGCTGCTTCTTGATTAAGTGCGGCAGGAACTCGCCCTTGAACGTAGATATATTCTCCTTCTGCAAAGATACAATCCTTGAGTGGGATTCCAGCTATAACCACACCATTCCTTACCCTGTGCAGATAGTCGATGACCCACTTCTTCAGCACATACACATGGGCATCTAGCAGGCGGCTATAGACATCCAGGCGGCCCCGGTTCTTAAGCATATGCCTCTGGATGTTGAGTGTCTCCTCACAATCACTGGCCGCGGACAGGAAAGCCAACCGCTGGGTGTCTGCATGAATGCCAATCACATCCCGCTCCGGCTTGTGCTTGCTTTTCGGACCCGGCATCACCACGTCGGACTCGAAGCCGCTGGGGAAGAGGAGCAGCGCCAAGGCGGCGTCGTGCTCGCGGAACTTGTTGATCAGCGGATAGAGGCTCACGTTGCTGACCAGGTCGCAGCTCAAGACCACGAAGTCGGACTGGATCTTGTCGTATATGTAGCGTAGACTGTTCGCAGTCCCGAAATCACCGTCGCTGGGAATCGTGGCATAGTCCAGTTTCAGCTTCAAAGGGGTGTTCTCTAGCGCCAGCTGGATCTCCAGCTTCTCCTGCTCCAACACCACAACAATGACCTCTGCGAATCGGAGTAATGACAATTAAGACCTCGATATGACTCTTGCTAACCGAATTACCTGAAAAATTGTGCTGTTGCAACAGATTCAGTGGATACCAGAGAAGCGGATACGGGCCCACGGGCAGCAGGCACTTGGGGGCATCCCCCAGGACCTCGGGCAGGCGGCTGCCTCGCCCCGCGGCCAAAACCACAGCCTGGAACTCGGAGTTGGTCATTTCCACACGAAATTCGGAAGGTTCGGCTAAAAAGCGTGCAAATACAAAAAAGCCACGCAAACAGCTGACTGGCTGCAAGGGGCAACTGCTTCGCGCAATGCCCAACACTGCTTCCAATCAGACATATGTTCGCTGTCATGTGACTGCGTCATTGTTTTTGTTGCTTTTGCTATTGTATAAAACAAGTCAGATGACCCTTTTGCAATGAAAATTCCCTTCAATTTTTCAGGCAAACACACTCAATCCTTTTTTGTATGAAACAACAAGACTTTAATGCATGATTTGCGCAGCTTACACTACACTACAAAAATGGAATACATACTTTTTCTGCTTATTGGAATAGACTACACACATTTTGCTACATACGACGAATAAGTTTTGTGGCTTGCCTTTGCGAATTAGAATATGGAAAACAGATATAGAACAATAGTTTAACAATAATATTGCTGGCTGGAATAGAAATCCCTTAAAAACCGGACAAGATAATACTTAGAACAGAACATCGTCGTCGCCCTCATCCAGGATGTTGGCCTGCTGGCGCACATCGATGCCCTGCTGTAGGAGTGCCGCCTTCTTGGCATCCGCCTTTTGCCTGGCCTCGCGCTTTTTGTCCTGGATCTTCTTCAGCCGATAGAACTCCTCACGCTCCAGCTCATCCAGCTCAGAGATAATGTAGGCCAGTGTGCGATCGATCCTCGGGATGATGACATGCTCAATGGCGTTCACACGGCGATTGGTGATCTTGATTACCTCGTCCAGTGTCACGAACGACGTCTGCAGCGAGGCCAGCTCCACGAGCAGCTTGACGGCGCTCTGGTAGTTCTTCTTTAGCTTGGCCAGCTGCTGGCCACCGCGGGCAAGTCCGGCCAGCTCGTAGGTGTCCGCTCCATCCGTGTACGACTCGAAGACGGGCAGGGTAACGCCAGCCACGTTGTCCTTCTTGGTGCGGATCTTGATCTGTGCCTTGGTCACGTTCTGGAGCACCACCTGGTTGATGTCGCCCGAGGTGAACTTGGCCTCCGCCAGCGAGAAGGCCGCCTCTTTCATAACGTCGCCCATCAAGGTCTTCGTCTCGATGATTTTGCCCAGAATCATACGGAATCGCATCTGCAGGGCGTCAGCCTTCTTCTTGAGCAGTCCGTGGCCCTTTTGGGCGCCCGCCAGACGGGCCTTCATCAACATCTGGGCGCCACGGGAGGGGAAAATCGGTAGCCTATCTTTGCCAGACATTTTGCTGATATATTCGTGTACAAATTGGCTGGTCTAAACGATTTTCTGCTGCGCACCAAAAAAAACTGCAACTGTCGCTGAACCCTGAAAAACTCCAACTGGAAAATGACGGATGGCAGTGTAGGCTAACGGGGGCGGCAATCGATAACAGGCAGTGCTCTGAAGTACGCTGGACAACAGTGTTGAACATTTCCAGAAACCAGCTGTGCATTTAAAAAAATAAACAAAACTGACAGATTTGTTTTCTTTTTTGAAATATAATGCAACTGCTGCAACGCGCGTGGCTTCAAGCAATAAGCAACCCCCAGCGGCACTACGCCAAGAAGCTTCGCGTCCAGTTCCGGCCAGCCATGGCCTCCAACAAGCGCATGGTGCACCAGGAGATCCTGCGTTATGTAAATCCCTTTGCCAGAATCAACGTAAACTCTGATATTTTCGTGCGCGTCCAGCCCGCCGATGTGCATCAGTACACCAGCGGGGACGTGTTCATAGCCCAGCTAAGCGGTGGCCCAGTCAAGAACTGCAATGTCTCGCTGGACGTCAAGGTAGCAGACGACGACAAGGAGGTCAGCGTGGTAGTCAAGAAACTGAATGAGCAGCCCTCGTCGATCGAGTGCATTCTACAAATTCCCGTACGTTCCGATGTCTCCGCTGTGGGCAAGGGCAATGTACGGGTTGAGGGAATCCAGAGCGAGCTCTTGCAAGTAAAGACAGAGGGCGGAATCCTCACGAAGAATGTGAAAGCCACCACCATCTCCCTGTACACCGAAAACGGCAACATACACTGCCAGGGCACATTGCTGGGCAAGACCACCGAAATAGAGACACACAATGGGGTGAGAATTGAACTACATCAGGCCAAGACCTCGAATTAAACTTCTAATTCAACCCACAGAACATCAGCATGGACAAATTGCAGGGAGACAGCCTGACAGCCTCCACCAAGGCTGGCAGCATCATAACCGACTGCTGCTACGTTGAAAAGTCCAAGTTTCAAACGGAATCTGGCCGCTTAGAACTAAAAAATGTCCACAAATCCAGCCAAGTTTATGTCCACGACTCGGCGGATCTCAGCATGAGTGAGTAAATGAATGGAATACAAAACGAGCACTGTAATCGCAGACCCAAATTCCAGCTGGAGTTCATGGCAATCTCCAGGTGGTGACCAAAGGGGGCAGCCTAAATCTACAGCTCTCCGAGCTCGTGGGACATAACAAGATCGATGCTCAAAACTTGACTGATGAGGCCATCATCTATATATCGCAGACAATTGAGCAGGATCTCAATATCGATGTAGGAGCCTCTAAAGTAAGTTTGGATGCCGAGCTGGAGCATTTGGCACACGCCCTAAACGAGGACAAGAGCCGATTCCTCCTCAGCAATGAAAACAAGCACCACTTGATGGTCAGCAGCACTGGAGAGAAGGGAGTACGCTTGGGAAAACAGTCGTGGAGCGATATGATGCGCCAGAAACTGCAGGCCATTGGCACCGAACCTCCCCCGTCCAATTAAATACAGAAGGAATGCTCACTAAGTTACGAATATATTGTGCTGTAAGCTACAATCTCAGTCATTTTTTTTTTTCCTTTTCATGGAGGTATTTTCTTTAGGCTTGGCCCGACGACTCATTATCCAAAAAATCGCTCAGGCATTCGAGGGCTTTGGAGAAGATTGCATCTTCCTCGGCTTTAAGGGATGCAACAAAAAGCTGCACTTTTTCGTTGCCAATCTCTTGGAGATCTGAGTTTTCGGCCTTAATCGATACGCAGGCCAGGAGCCGCAACATCTTAAAGGCGTTCTCCACATACTGCTCCTTGGGAGCGTCCTCCTCATCCTCCTCCTCGAAGTCGTTGGCCTCTTCATCCTTCTCTGTATAGTTATCAGTGTGCTGCTTTAGTCTGTACCAGACTTCCAGAAGGTTTGTGAATGCCTCCTTCTGATAGCAGTGCTTAAGGCGCTGAATTTAAAAGAAAAGCAGTAAGAATGCAGTACCCAATAGCCGGGGAAAGTCAACTCACGCTCCATATGTGCGCCAGATCCTCCAGATACTCCTCCTGTCGCTCGCCCAAGGGAATGAGTTGTAGTGGCTGCTGCAGGAACTGTAATATCCGTGCGAGGCAGTTGACTATGCTGGGCGCATACGCGTCCATCGAGGCTTGCGCCTCTGGCAGCTGAACCAGAATGGTGCAAATGTTGAGGTAGGTTTGTATGATCTCCACATCACAGGTTATTTTCGGACCGCACGACTCATAGCCGACGTCGGCATCCTCTTCGCTGTCTTGGGGGGCGGCGGCGGCGGCAGCAGCGACGGCAGGAATTTCTCCGTTCTCCTCGCCTGCTTCCTCGTCGGACAGCTTTGCCTGATCATCGCGCATGAGTCGCAAAAAGGCGTTATTGACTCCGTCGCAAAGCTCCTGCACGAGAAAGACCTCAGCAAAAGGCTTCAAATTAAGCGACGAGTTGGCGTTCTCCTCCTCCACTAAGGCGCAACTGGCCAAGATGGCATTTGTTGCTTTCAGGGCAGCTATCAGCAGCTCATCGCTCACCGACTGCTGCAGTATCCTGCCCATATTCTGGGCCGAGTTCTCGAAGGCGGCGAAGCAGACGTACCAGTCCACGGCAAACTGCTCCTTGCCGCTCAGCACGTGCGCCATGATGTACTGATAAAGGCGCATAAGCTGGATCAGCATCCCGGTGTCCAGGCAGTTGGCCAACTTGAACAGCGTCTCCATCGACTGGGGTGAGCAGGTGAGCAGCTCGGCGCATTCCACCTGGGCGCACATGTTACCCAGCAGTCCAATAAGAATCTCGTAAAGGCGCACATCCTCGCAGCCGTCAATCAGCGAGTACATTATGGGATCGACGGCGTCGTTCTCTAAGAGAAGTGTAACCACCTCTGGCGCCACAGACATATCCCACACCTTGCACAGGTCGTCCTCCAGTTGCTGCTCCAGGGGGGAATCCGGCTGCAGTTGCACCAACTTCATTATCGTCTGCAGGATGAACCTGCGGCTGAACATGGTTTCTCCTACAGCATCACCGCGCATGCGCTCCAGCAGCTCCGCCTCGTCCTCTGCTTCCTCGTTGGCGGGCGGGGGCGTGGCCGAGTCGCTGCTGGCACTGGCGGAGACGCTAACCGAGCCAGGGGCAGACACAGTGGCGGATGCGTCGGTTTCCTTGATCACGCTATCAGCGGGCGGCGGTACTTCGTTGTCTTTGACGGCAGCCGCGTTCTCAGCGCAGCTTCCCGCCAGGTCTGAGTCTTCTTTAGGCATCTTGCAAATATATGTCGCCCCAAATTTCACGAGCACCGCCGCTGTGTAGAGTAGCGCAACTGCTTGGATCCGCACGCTTAGGTTTAGCTATATATTTTTTATATTTTAATAATCTTTATTATATTTTAATTATAATTTTTTGAGCGAAACATTTGTTTTCATGTGACCGCGGAATTATAAATAAATTATACCACCGTCAAAAATATACCTTTTTTGCCTTTCAATTAAAAATACCAGAGAAAGTAAAAAAAAAAGTGTGTGTTTTTTATGTTTTCCGCTAAACGGTCTCTTTACAAAGAGTCGGCAAAATGAAAGCGCGCGTTTACAAAATATATTTCGGATTGTTGCAAAAAAAACGCATAGTCAACAAATTGTCAGACCTTACTGAAGATGTCCCATCAGATGCATTGTTGGTAACGATCTTCAGCGATCCTTTCTCCCGCGATCTTCCGCTATTATCCGCGATATTCCGGAATCCTTAAGTGATCCTTTCTGCCGCGATCTTCCGGGATCCTTTCGTCCGCGATCCTTTCTCCCACGATATTTTTTTTCCGCTATCCTTCCGCAATTCTTTCTTTCGCGATCCTTTCTTCCTTAAGGCCTTCGGCCATAATAATCCAATTACATTTTATTGTCCGAGATGAAACGGTGAGTTTGTTGTCAAAATAACCCGACTTATTTCAAATTTTTCTTCCGAGTTAGTGAAAAACATTAAATATGAATAGTGGATTTATTTTTTGTTTTGCTGTATTCGCAACCGTGAGTTATCCTATATAGTTAATTAATAGGAAATATCCAAAAACCGCCTTGCAGTTGTTGCTGTCGTTCGGAGATGGCAAGGCCATTTATGTGGTATCCTCCTCGCCTTCTGTGGTTCCTGATCAGACGAAGGATGGAATCGTCACCTCCATCAGAGCTACTGCGGATGTGCCTACTCGGATTAAGCATATTCCCCGTGCAACAGATCAGTCTTCCGGAGGCGCCAAAACTACTTTCGTTTCAACAATCCCACCTTCTCCTGATATAGGGAGAAACAACTCCACCAAAAACGGTACTTTGGATGCGATCGACAGGAAGACTACCCTGGATGCAGTCACGGAAAAAGCCGTAGTTAGGCATATTTCGAAGAGGAATGTTATATATGATGTCCAGATGCCTTTCAATTTCTTTACCCTACATGAACCATGCGATTTTGACCTCCCAACTAATTCAATTCCTAAGTATATAGACCATTGTGAATGGCTTTTCAATATCCGATTTAGGAGTGAGAGTTATTACAGGATGTACATGTTAAGTAGGGCTGAGTCCTTCTTCTTTGGCCAATATACTGAGCGCTTAAGGCGATACGAGATCGATCCACAGGTGTATGCGTATGCAGAAAATGAATATTAGTAAACCTCCTACATATTCAGCATGCTTCAAAATTATCGGCAGTATAAATAAATCCAGAGGAGTAACTTAAAACTAAACATAAAATGTAATTAATCTTAATGTCTAAAAGAAATTCCGTAAGAAATTTCATCTCAGTAAATAAAACAAGTAAGAAAGCTACAGTCGAGTGTGCTCGACTGTGAGATAC
>JAEIIF010055335.1:0-10207 GCA_018874455.1 Drosophila trapezifrons
CAAGCCTCTAATGAAAAGTCTAATTAAGGAAGTTTTTAATACAGTATCATAACACCATAACTAACGGTGATTTGTGATTCCCCCGAGAAAAGTAGACAAAATTGCATACATTTTATAATTTAACTGGTCAAATAATTCTGCGTCTTGTAGGCTGAACAAGTGAGATTTCACTTTCACAGTTTAAGGGCCATTAGGCAGCAACTCAATTCCTTTGGTTCTTAAATGATTATTATTTATTATTATTATTTTCCCAAGTGCACTACCTGTACATAAGGTGAGCGAGCTCTGGCTGTGATGTGTTTACCTATGTATGTGCATTTAAGGATGACGATAACGACGATAACGACGACAATGATGATGATGATGCTGCCGATGACGATGACGATGATGCATGACCGGCCAAACTAAACAACCAGCTGGCCATAGAAATAACAGCCAGCTCAAGTGACACCAGACCATCCGGCCATCCGGCCTTCCATTCCGTTACGCCCCTGGCCTTGTCTCTGGCTGTTCCCGCCTCCTTCTTCGCGTCCACCTGGCCAGCCGTATGTGTTTATCCTTTTTGTCAGCTGATTTGCATTTAATTGCAACGATTTTTTGAGGAGCCCAAAGCAGACACCCAACACCCAGCCCACACACGCCTCCCGAGTAGCTTTTTGTGTGTGTGTGCACAGTTCTGTTTTTGTTGTGGTCCCTGTTTTGTTTCGTTTCGTGTTCGTCGCTTAAGCTGCTTTAAATTTATTGGTATGCACAGTTTAAGCGATTTTCGTTTTGTATTTTCCATTTGGCAGAGCCCCCTCTCCGCCGTTCCCTTTTTCCCCCCTTTGGTTACCATTACCAATGGATACAACTTGCCAATTATGCTCGTTCTCTGGCCAATGGACTGGACACTGGACAGTGGACAGTGGACGCTGGACACTGGACAGTGGACGCTGGACACTGGACGCTGGACACTGCTCCTCATCCCAGGCCATATAACTGGCAACTGCTCATATTCCGTGTGGCATATGCCAATGTCGATTGTTGGCTGTTGTTGCGTTTTTGGATGGTCATCCTCCTTTGCGCCACCATACAAAACAAAAAACCCGGAAAAAACCGCGTTGAATGCTTTCGGGGGACGCTTTAAGCCCTCCCCTTCCCCCCCACGAAGCGAAGAAAGAAAAGGGGGGAGGGGGAGAGGGAGAGGCGGCGAAACCAACGTCAGCATTGTCGCCAGCGCTAAATGTGGCATTAAAATTTTCGACCAACAAAACTAGAAGAGCCAGACGGAGGAGCATTTCGGCGTAAAATATATGGGGACGCCACCCACCCACGCACATGCACACAACTGCTAACTGGACACTAAAAATATGGCACTCCAGCTCCGCTTGGCGCATTGTTGTAGTTAATATACTCCGCCCACCGGCAGCCAAAGGGCTTAGAGGGTAGCGAGGGTAAATATCCAGCTAGAGCCGGGTCCACCTTCCAGCGCAGAATGCTGACAAAACTCCAATATTTAAATTATAATAATATTCATGGTAGGTGTGTGACAAATATACCCAATTTGGAATATATTCAAAAGGTTTATTAATAAAACGGTTAGCACTTTCGTTAAAACACTTCTTTTTTCAGGAAACTCAACAAAATATTAGAAACTGTTTTAGCTACATTTTATTTTATTATAATATGGAAATCCACTTTTAAAGTTCGCTCAAAATTAATATATGGCGAGTTCGAAGATCACAATCGTTTGCTGAAAATAATGCATGAATTCTCTTAATGATTTTAGAGGTCCTAGAAAAGGCGAATCTTGAAAGAACTTAACATTTCCATACAACTGGGTGTCGAAGGGTTTCAAAACCCATTGACTACCTTAATCCACATCGTCGGAACTTGTACAATCCATTGTAGAACCTAACAATGCTCGTTAACTCTCCTATTTAGCTAGGGTATGAACAGGATGACCCTTTGCCGAATTTTTCACCGAGTTGTCCTGGTTGTTCGTTGATAGTTTGCCGCGGCTGCTTCCGCACTTAGCAGTACTTTGGACTTTTAATGCCGCTCATATTTCGCGCTCAGCATCAACAAACGGCAGCAACAGCCGACGCCGCAGGACCAAGGACGAAGGACTCGCATCTGCATCTGTGTGTGTGTGTGTGCCTGTCGCGTTACAGGATACAGGTGCTGGCGAAAGTAATTGGCCAAGGGAGTGCCATCAAGCAGGGCGGAGCGCGATGGCTCCTCTATCAGCTCATTCATCAGCCGGCGATAGTTTCTGCCAGAGCTCCTAACCCCATTCCTCATCCTCACGCTACTATCAGTACAGAGAGGAAAATATTAGGATAATATTTACACAACTATATAATAGGAAAAAGACTTTTAAAACAGAAATTATGATTTATTTTAACGAAAACCGCCGAATCAGAAGTAGACCTGCCATTTATAATCGATTAAAGATTAGGCGGCAACTTAAAACGATAGACGAGCAGAGCAAGTGGGCAGCCCCGGCTGTCAGATAGCTCTCTCTCTCGAGGAGAGTCGAACTTTTCCGCTCTCTCTTTTTTTATGACATTCCGTTGTTCTCTCGATCGATCAGCATTAAATTTAAATACATACTTTATTAATTATTAATAATGGGCAACTCACCGATTTTGTTAAGATTTCTCTCCGTGTGAGGGGTCCGTCGACTTTCGGCAGGCACTGTACTCCGCGAGGCTTGGACTGTGGCAAACGCTGGGCGAAATCATTTCTGCAGATACTGCGCTGGCGACTTATGCATACATTTGTCTTCGCAGGGGCGGCGGTTTTGGGGGTCCCCCCCCAAAAAGGGGGGTTGGAAAAAGACAGCGTGTGTGTTTTGTGCGCTCTGCTCCTGCTTTTTGCTGTTTTTGTTTTCGCTTTCAGTTACTTTTTTCCATATTTTTTTTTTGCATTTTGCTGTTGCTGCGGTTGACTCGCGATATTTATTATTGTTGCTGAAATTGCTGTGTATCCTCGCGCCGGGAGTCCTTTCCCCTCGCGCCACCGCTGCTGCTGCTGGTGACGCATTTAAGGCTTTTGCGGCATATAAATAAAAAACTAGCAAAGCGGAACAAGAAACATAAAATGGAGAAGGAGCCGTGGCGATGTTCCAAAAAGGACAAAGGATCTGGGAAAAAAGGGGAGGAAGGGGAGGAAGGAGGCAGGAGGTAGGAAGGGTGGACCTTAAGCTTCGACCAGCGTAGCGAAGAAGAGCATCTGGGATGCGCCAATGCTTGATTTATTGGAGGAGTCCTCCCAGGACTTCCTCCTCCTCCTCCTCCGACCACGCCTACTTACTGCGAGTCGCACCAACTCCACCTCCGCCCCGAAATAAATAATCCTTTGGCTTGGCTTTTGAATTTATTATGTTTGTTTTTGTTTTGCTCATTCTTTTTATTTGGCTTCTTCATCGATAGTAGGTATGATTATTATTATTATTATTATTATATTATCAATTTTTCAAGGGTTTTAGTTCGGCTTTTCGGTTGTTCTTGTTTCTGTTTCGCTTTCGCTCTCGCTCTCGTGTTTGCTCTCATTTCTTTTAGTTTTCTTTGTAGCTTGGTATCGTAATCGTTATCGTTATCGTTATGCACCTGTATATCTCATATTTAGCCTACAGTTAACATTACTATATATAGTGAAATAATGCAATGCGCTTATGATCGCTCTCCCTACACACTCCTCCTTCCTATATCTTCTCAGATCTTCATCTTTTTCTAGTTTAGACAAAAAATAATGATGATGGGAACTTACTTGGCTCACACAATTATGCTATTTTACAGTTAATCGAAGTCGGTATCGCAGTATTAACAATCGATATTGTTCTATAAGATATATTACCTTGGGATTAGAGAGGGGAATTCTTATAGCAGCTATCATATAATGGGTTACAAAAAAAAAAAAATCACCGATATCTATACGTTATTATATATGTATGTAGTTTGTTTGCATTTATAGAAATTAGGGGCGCCACAGAAATCGCTAGTGATATGGGATCCCTTGGAAGGGGGTCTGATAGGAATTTAATATCCAAACCATATTCATATAACCGGCAATTTCGACGACATCCCCTAATAGTTTGTGCCAAAGGGGCAGCATGTGAATTGTGTGTTTGCTCGCCTCGTTAACACATCTAATTGGACTAACCTTTCGCCTAGACCTCAGCAAGGACACTGGGTTACAAGGATACAAAGATACGAGCACACTAACACAGATACTCACGCATACACCAAGATAACTATTTCCTGTGAAAGGATTTGTGAATTGATGCTTTCAATTTCACATTAAATTTTCCGGCTCGATGGAATACCATACTTATCGATATCCAGGGTTTCACAGAAATCGCTATAGATTTTAAATTAGTTAAAAAGGTGTCAAACGTGTACCATGAAATATCTAAGAACCCGAATGCAATGTAAATTATCTTTCTTGAGTAAAGTTTAGCATTTTGTAGCATACTTTTTGACCGCACCTCAAGCGATTTCAAATCCACAGCGATTTCCGTGGCAACCCTGGTAGTTTGGCTACAAAATGTACATGGTAGTTAGTTAGTGCTGTGTGTCTGTGTCCAGTTTTTTCGTATTTCTTTGTTTTTATAATTTAGCTAAGCAAGTTAGTAATTGATAAGAGTTCACCACCTGTAACCCTGATATGTACAGTGCGGATATCCCCGAGGATCGGGATCTGCACCGCCTACCGACCCCTTGGATCTGTGAGTTCATCGCAGTGGCATCGCAAACGTTTTATCACATATTTATCCATATAATAATAGTGTGTGTACGTGTACTCGTCGTATAGTTTCACTTGGTTTTATAAAATAAGTACAAATGCTTTGCCGCTCGCCCGTTCGTCGGTCGGCTTCCGTTTCCGTTTAGATTAACTATCGTAGATACAAAGATACAAGATACTGTACTGTACTGTGGCATTAATTGACTAGACTGCTATGCATATATCCGTGTATACACTATATCGATCTGGCTAGGTAATGCAGATGTTGTCGCTGCGCTGCGCTCATTGTTTGCTTGCTTATTTTCACATATACATATATAGAGATGAATGTATAAATTGCATCTTTATTAATTGGCCAATAAATTTTCCCAGTTATTTATGAACTATCAACTATGATAAAAAAAAAATTGTGTTCCATACACACATGTACACAAGTATATAGCTATGTTTATATAGATTCCACAGTCACATATACAAATACAAATACAAATACATATGCTTAAATACGCTTAAATCGGATTTTGTCTATGCCGCCATCCATATGTGCTCACTTTATGATTTACACACATTTGACTCGAAATTCGATATAATAATTTAGTACTCAATCCGCAGTCCGCATTTCGCATTTTGCATTTTCGCAGTACGAAATTCGCGCTTCGCACTTCGCATTTCGCCATTCACATTTTACATTCCGCATTTAACGCAAACAGAAACAGAAAATGGCAACAGGAACGTAAACAACTAACAAACAAACGTAACGGAACGGCCTCGGGCCCCAGGATATGCAGGATGCAGTATCCAGTGTATCCTGGTTGCAGGATTAGCCCAGGGTTCAGCATTTTTCGGGGGCAGGGTGCCAGGCAAGGGTACTTGGGTGGCGTATGGCGGATGGCGGATGGCATCAGACTCTCAGATTTCAGATTTCGCATGCGGATAGCAAAAACTGCAGCGTTTTACATTTGACAATTTGTAGCCTTTTTACTATAGCCACATATACATACATGAACAACACGTATATATAGTTGAGACAGATACCCTGGCAGTCGAGAATCGAAGGGAATTCAATGGTAAGGGAAATGGAGATGGAGACGGAGATGCCTCAATTCAATTAGCTTCTGCTCCCATGATGATCTTGACATGCAGACTGGAGTTCTCTGGAATGGAAGGAAGAATATAACCACGATCAGTATCACACTAGAAACATAATTATTGTAGAGTAGAATAAAATAGTAAAATTGATTTTAAAAATTCTTATTTGTAACATTTCCCTCTGGTGGCTACTTTTTGAACTACTGGTACTTCTAGACAATCGAACTGTGGAAACGGAAGTGAACCGATATACAGCAACTATCGATTAACATAAACAAACTTTGACATTAGCAAGCCGGTAAGTGACCAAAAGTGTGGTTATGTTTCGAGCACGTGTTTACAAAACGTATAAATATATTATAAATAATTGGAATGCAAGTAATTCCACTGGAATGTTAACAATGTTTTTGTGTTAAAATCAAACTGAGTTATTTTATCAGAGAACCACTTTGAAATTTTGTATACATAAGTATCAACATACAAATTTTTTAGAAACTGCTGTATGTTTCAATATTCGAATATCTAAAATATATGCGTTTTTCAAGGGTAAATACTTCTTATGTTCAATTGCTAGATAAAACTTCAGTATCTCAGTTAACCTCACGTGAAACCGAAAGTTAAAAGGTCCTCCGGAAAGATTAGGAAAAGTTCACTAACAGAGTTACCCGCCCCTCCCACCGCTTTAAGTTGAGGCGGAAGTTGGCTGAAGTTGAGGCAGCAGCAGAAGCCCTGACTTTTGGACAGAGATGCCTTAAAACAGATTCGAAACGCAACTTGTCAAGTAATAAACAAACTGCTCAGTCGAAAAACTTGAGAAGCGAACCCGTTTAGCTCGTTGAATTGCCAGTTCACAGGGTCCCCAACTAGTTGAGCACTCTTGAAGGACATTCGCAATTTTTATATATGCTCGCCCCTGCGTCCCTGCGTCCCTCTGTCCCACTGTTTGTGTTCTTGTGTTTGTGTGTTTACAACAATAAAACGCTTCGTTGTCATAGCTCAAGCAGATTGATGTTCAACACAGCATTTTCCGACTCACAGCCAGGTCGGGGAGCAGGACCAGAACGAGGACGAGGACGAGGATGATGATGACGATGTCATCATCGCAACAAGCAACATTCGAGTGCACTTACATGCCTATCTATCGTATATATCGTATATCTATATGTGCGGATGGATATATCTGTGTGCGGCCTGTGTCTGCGTCTCCCCTGACATCTGTATGTAGTGCCGTGTCCTGGATCTGTCCTGGCCCCGGTCCTGTTCCTGGCCCTGGTCGTCGAGCAAGTGCAGTGCAAAGTTGGCGGCGCCTTGATTTATGTCCCAGTTGAATGTCTGTCTGTCTCTCTGACTGTCTGGGCGCCTTTGGTCGTCCCTGGACCGAATCGCTCCTCGCTCCGTGCTCTCCGTGCTACTCCTTGCTCCTGGCTCTCCTCCTTGGATTTTCGGCCATGGCAATCTCTCTGTGGAGTTTACTTGAATTGTGTACACACTCGCGGCTTGTTTGTGCTTTTGATTTGATTTATATTGCCGACTCAAGAGCATGAAGAGCTTGTTGTTGATGCGAATGTGAATGGGCTCCTCTCGCTGTGCCCTCTGTCCCAATTTTGGGGTTGGCTTCTCCAGCTGCTGCTGCTGCTGCTGCTGCTGCTGCTGCTCCGACGACGACGATGATGATCTCTGTCTCCTGTCGACTTGTGAGTGAGTCGTGCGATGATCGGCCCGGCTGACAGCCAAAGCACTTAGCCGGAGCTCCTGCTCCTGGCCGAGGCGAGAGCCTGGCTCATGTGATTTGCATGTGTCACATCAGTTTCCGGTGACAGCTCGCTGGCATCTCGGATCTCACATCTCACGCACTCCACCTTCTTCTCCTTCTCCTTCTCCGCCTGGAGGCGGGGTTCTGGCCCACTGAAAAGTTTGGCAACTGAGACAAAGTCGAGCCTCGGGCATAGGCGATTTTTCAATTAGTTGGCAGTCAGCCTCGCAGCACTCCACATCGCTCCGCACCCACTGACATCTACAAATTCTGCCGGGCTTTAGGCCATGAGCTCAACAGGGAACAGGGAACAGGGAGCCGGTAGCCTGGTAGCCTGGTAGCTGGGAACAGCAACTGAAATCCTACATAATTAAAATACTTAAAGGCTTTAAAGGCAGCAGCAAAGTTTTTAACTTTTAAATTGTTGAGCCAGGCCCATGTTACCTTCTACTCCTCCTCGGAGTTCCTCGGCGGCTCATGCAGAAAGGGCGCACATGTGTAGAAATGCTTTATGGGGTTCTTTGGGGGTTGAGCTGCCAACTCCCAGGGTTTGGGTATTGCTGGTGGTGCCGTGCCTGTGCCTGTGCCTGTGTGTGCTCAACTCACTAAGCTTACTTAAGCATTTTTGCCTCGGCCCTCGCCTCGACTTCGATGTCAGTCGCAATCTAAGTCTCAGTCTCAGTCGGCGGCCAAAATCGCGTCGATAAAGTTGTTCCTTTGCTCCTTGACTGGATGGATCTACCTTCTGTGTGCTCCCCCCCCCCTCCACCCAGTCGCAGCTCCTGCTTCAATTTCGCGTGAATTGTGTGTTGTTGAGACTGACAGCCGGGGAATGGGTGGGTTGGGGAGAACGAAGAGAATAGGGATGAAGTGGAGCAAGTCGCTCTCCCTTTTCGGAAACTTGGCTGGCCAGAAATCAGCCGAATTGATTAATTTATACAATTTTCACATTCTTGAAGAGGGAGCCTAGGTAAGGTCACATTAAAAGCGATAAGTAGCTATAATTCTCAAGTTCTGGGTTGGAGAATACCAATTAAAAATCGAATTTTAATGCTTGGGGAACCCGTCTACCTCTAACCTGCTCCTGTTTAGTGTCACGTCAATGACCTAGCCCCCATCCATCCGGAGGGCCTGCTCAACCTCAAAATATTCCCTTGGCCCGCATTGCTCATACGCCCCGTGTGTGTAGGCGCCTAACTGTGTGCCATTGGAGCCATTACGGGCGACGTTAATTGACAGGACACCCACATAGATTTTCATAATTTTTGTTATTAGATAAACACACACACGCACACCAAATTAGCTGCCAGAGGCTGGGGTCATCTGCTCGGCTCCTGCATATTTTATTAGATTTGCGCTTAACCCGGGGTCGTCTCCTGCTCCCTCCCAGTCCCTTTTGGTCCTCCTCGCACGAACACGAACCCAAACTGGGATACGGAGTTTATTTCGCCTCGCTTTGACCTCGGCTTAACGATTTTGCTTTGTCATTTGGTCGTTTAATTATGTGCATGGAAATTTATGTGCGACTCCTTGACTTTAAATGAAGTGTAAGGACCATTGGCAATCCTTTTCCGCCGCCAGCTGTTGGGCACCGACACCGACCCCGACCTTGGACCTAGACTTGGATCTGGACCTTGCTTCCCCCAGTTATTTATGGTCGGAGTCGAGTCTGATAATACACAGAAAGAGTGGAGAGTGGAAAGTAAAAGAAAAGTGAGAGAGGGAAAGTAGGGGAGCAGGAATAGGGGCAGGAGGACTAAGAGGAGTCGGATTAGGGGCAGGAGGACTAAGAGGAGTCGGAATAGGGGCAGGAGGACTAAGAGGAGTCGGAATGGAGGCTGATTAAATTTTGTATTAGCTCAATAAATTTGCAACCAGGCAAAGAAGTATAAAAATGCCCTGTGACACGCAAATGGACGTCGCTTAACCCGCCACTGGCCGTTGTCATATTTCAGGCTGCCTGTGCACCCACACCCACACCCACGCCCCTGCCCACACCCAATCCCCGTCCTCATCCACACCCAGCAGACACTGGCAAATACAGGACACACAGGCAGCGGAGCACAGTCTTGTATCCATTGTGGTCGGACTCTAATTTATGTCGCTGGTAATTTGCCAGAGATTTCTGCGTTGCGGCGTTGGATGGAGGATGGAGGATGGAGGACAGTGGAAGGGTTGCTTTGGTCTAATGGGTGATGGGCTATGGCTGGGACCGGGTATGGGTCTGGGACTGGGGCAGGGACTTTTGCATATGATGAGTAAGCAATGATCCAGATGGAGTCGGCGATTAGCCACTGACTGCTCTTGGAAGCGCCCGGCGATACCTTAATGGGGCGGGCTAGATAAGGATGATGGAGTAATGACTTTCCGAAAGGATTATTCCGGAAGGGTTCTCTCTGGCTAAATGTCCACATGAATGAAGAGTGGTTAAGGGGATGGGTGACATATGCTAGTCCTTGATAAGGCTGAAGAGAGAGAGGGTACTTATAAGTTATAAGTACAGGAAGTAGATAGTATCCTTAATATCCCTCTAGACTGTTTCAGATCATATAAAATAACTATAAAAGCATTTAAAAATATTGAATATGCACTAGAATATCCCCATTATACTTTAGAATATCCCAAAAACAGCATTAT
>JAEIIF010055337.1:0-10575 GCA_018874455.1 Drosophila trapezifrons
AAGCTTCTAATGAAAACTCCAATTAATTAAGTTTTTAATACAGTGTCATGACACCATAAATGTTTGCTCCTATTAAATTTGCTTGTAATATGTTACCTAATTTATACAATATTAATCTGATAATGGAAATACTACCCTGTACCATACGCAGGCCCAAGCGACGAAATCGCATGGTTTGGAATTTTCGAAATCGAAACCGATTTTATACTCGCTCAGTTCAAGACAGGCAAGATAAAGATAATGACTGAAAGTTGTTGATGATGATCCGATCCTGTCATCAGTGATTGTGGATATAGGAGTGGGAAGAAGGGGAACCGGGCCAAGACCAAACCAAACCATGAATTAAAAACCAATAAAATACTTTTTTCTTATTTTCCAGTAATAAAGGCCCCTTGAAAAGCTGAAATTCAGTGAATAACTATAAACAAAAGAAAAACAAAAACAATAATTACACAAACAGATAATATATAAGTCGCTAGTGAAAGCAGAAGAAACAGCCACAAATTCATCGACACAACAACAGCCACAGACAGCAGACAGTAAGCACAAGGAAGGAACCATCGTCAGCCTCATCGGAACCCGAAACCCGCAACCCAAAAACCTCGAAAGCCGCCGCACCATACACAACGAGACACCCCGGAGGACATCATCCACAGCGAAACAAATTAATATTTAAGCGCTAATAAGACAAATCTTTGTATTTTAATCAGTTTACAAAGTGTGTGTATATATGAAACGCCATAAATATTTTAGTTTGTATGTATAAAGTTTACATTAGGCATTCCTCCCTAATTAAAAAATCAAAACCCATAACTGCCTGAAACAGATGCCTCTCCAATCTGGCTGCTGTATTTATCTCTCTCTCTCCCCTTACTTTATTTCGTATTACCTTATACCTTAATTTCCCCCGAGATGAAGAGTGGACCGTCTCCCCTGCAGGCGAGACCTTGTATTGTAGCCTTATCGATTATCGCCATAGCCGGCCGGCAGCCAACACAACACACACACAAGTTAATGAATCAATGAAACTGACACACACTAACTAGCCGATATTGTATTTATCTGTTTGCAATGATTATTTTTTTAATTAATGATAAAACCCTGAAACTGAATAATCAAATTGTTTTTGTTCTTGAAGAAATACAAAAAGTTTTTTACGTGAAAAAAAAGAGAAAAACTAAAAATGAAACTAAAAGCGAAAAACCAAGTTGTTTTACATATTCCCAAAGACACACCAGCAAGTACCACTCCCCCTCAACTACCATCAATCGAACGCCTCACTCAAATATTTATCTCTCCCATAAACTCTTCCTCCAGTACAGTACAACCAACGCAAGCCCAAATAAAGGAAACTATTGAAAGTTGCAGAAACTATTTTTCCATACAAGTTACTAATGGATTGATCCATTGTTTCTCTTTTCATTTCTTTTTTGGGGTAAGTATTGCAGAAGGGTAATATGTTGGCAAGCATCTGCGTAATAAGTGGAGACAATTTAATTTTAGGCTTTAACTGATTCTCCTGAGTATGTACATATTTTGTTGATTATGCGAAGCAAGATTGAACACAATATATTGTCTTCAGAAGATTTACGATGACATACTTGATGGGGCAATCGGATAACCTGTCTGTGAAGTCCACTACATAATATAAATTTAAACTGATCGGTCGGTGTGCAAGCGGACAGTGAAGGCACATAGCCAGTGTCTAGAAAAAGCTTTATATCCAAGCCTGCTGCCTGTCATAGATAAATTTGAATTGTGAATTAGTTCTTTCTGCAAGAGTTTTATATTAAAAATGGACCCCATATTTAATTTACACATTTACTGGTTTTATTAATTGGAAATCGCACGGGCAATACGGTTTACTTTTTATATCTAATGCTTAATAATACATTTTGTTGTTTACTTGTCCTCGAACATGGTCAGGTCGATTATATAAACATTTGATACAAGACAATCACCTTCCTGAAAGCCAAAAAGAAAATGTATATTAAATAATTATAATTATTAAGCAACAATATTTCAGCACAACTTACCCCTGGCGTTATACCCACGAGGGCATCGGCATGGCCATAGAACTCCTCCTTCAAGGAGATAACAATGGTCTGCAGATTCGTTTGGTGATCCCTTATGTACGAGGCGACCTTGCCAATGTTTGTGTTGTCCAAGGCGGCATCGATCTCGTCGAGCACAAAGAACGGCGCTGGTTGGTAGCTAGCCAGAGAAGAATTATGTTACTTAATTTTGATATTTAACTGTTAGTTATTCTCACCTGTGAGTAGAGAAGAGCAGAGCTAGGGCAGCGATGGTTTTCTCACCGCCACTCAAGTTGCTCATCGGCTGGAAACGTTTGCCGGGCGCCACACAATTGTAGTTGATGCCATCCAGATAGGGCTCCTCGGGATTATCGGGTCCAATGTAGGCCTGAGCCGCCTCATTGCGAGCCAGTTTCTTGTATATGCCATCAATGGCATCGGAGATGTGCTGGCAGCATGCAACGAAGCGTGAGGAGCGCTCGTTCTTTACCCTTTCGAAGGCCGCCTTGGCCTTCTTGGCCTTGCGCCGGGCAGTCTCGAACTCCTCGTTGGTGGACTGCACCTTTTCCGTGACGGCATCTAGTTTCTGCATGGCCTTCATGTTCGGCGTCTGAATACGCTCGAGTACGTCCAGTTTACTCTGGAGATCCTTTTGCAATTGTTCGTTGGCCTTCTTAAAGGCGGAGTCATCCTTCAGCTTGGTAAACTCACGTGGCAGCGAGCCGTAGTCCACCTCAATGCTAATTAATATATTAATTATGAATTGCCAATACAAAATGCTTTAAAGAGCTTACATGGGTTCCATAGCCATGGCGGACGTGGATGGGCCGGTCATGTCCATATCGCTCTGTCGCACTGCATCGTCCAGCGATCCGCGCAACAAGGGCACCACAATGCAATCGGTCTTGGCTTGCAGCAGGATGTTCTGACGTTCGTTCTTCTTGGCCTCAATCTTGGACTCCACCGACGACATCTGGCTGCCCACGTTGTGGATCTCTTTGGCCAAGTTAGCCACATCCTTGCGCGCCTTGGATATGTCCTCCTCCATGTCATCAACGGCCTGCTTCTTGGACTGCTTATCCTGCTTGAACTTCTCCATCTTTTCCTTGTCCTCATCCATTTCCTTCAGGTAGCGTGCCTCGGCCGTCTTGAGGCCCTCCAATGCATCCTCCTCATCCTGTACGCTCCTTTCCCAGCGCTCAACGTTCTCTGCGTAGACAAGATCATCGTCTATTTGGTATTCTCTTTATATTACCTAAAGTACTTACTTCTCGTGTCCTTCTGCTTCTCGAAGTCCAGCTGCGAGTTAATGGAATCCATTTGCTGCTCGAACTCGGCCCGCTTACGCGCTCGCTCCTGCTGCATGACCAGCTCCCTCTCCTCATACTGGCGGATATTCTTTACACCCAAACGACGGCAGAAAGCAGCATATACTTTGTCTTCGACATTGTTCATGTTCTCCTTGATCTCCTGGATATGCTCCTCGCGATTCTGCATACGCCGCTCGATCTCGTTGATCTTGGGCTATGGAATTGAGAGAATATATTCGCATTCCTTCGATTTTGTGTCATTAAACTCACCCCAAAATCGTCCAGTTGGGTCTGAACCACCTTCAACTGGCTATCGTACTGTCCGATCGACTTCTTCGACGACTCCAAATCGACCATGCTGTACTTGAGTCGGTTCTCCAGGCCCTTGATCTGCGACTCTACCGTAGCGAGCTCACTTTGCTTGCGCGACTTCTTGACCAGCTCCTTGAGCTCTTCATTGAGGCGCTCCTTCTGCATCTTCAGCTGCGCCATATGCTTCTCGTCCCAGCGCTTGGCCTTGCGTGCCAGATCATGACTGCCGCCTGATATGAGGCCCGATTTCTGGTAGAATGTTCCGTCCAGGGCCAATGCATCGAATCGGGATCGATCGATCTCGTAGGCCACCTTCATGGCGTCCTCTGGTGTCTCGCAGACGAGGGCATTACCGGTGGCGAAGAGCACGGCCCGTTCGATCTCCTGGGGCTCGAACTTGAGCACATCGAAGACCAAACGCACGTTGCGCGGATCGCTGATATTGCGGAGACGCTCCTTCAGGGGCTTTACTTGCAGATAGTCGAGGGGCAGGAAGGTCTCCACTTCCAGCATTTGCTCTTTTAAAATCTGGGAGGAAAATGTGCAAGGGATAAAGTGAGTAGAGCGTGATAACTGATGTAAGCTGTGAACCCAACCTGGATGCAGTGACGCGCTGTCTTCTCAGTGTCCACAATAATGGCCTCCATGAACTTGCCCAGCACCTTGGTGACGGCTACATTGTAGCGCTTGTGCGTGGGCTGACACATGTTGATCATGCGGTCGTACACTCCGGGAACCTGTTTCTTAAACAGCTCCACCACCTCCTGCTTTTTCTTGCGCCGCGCATCCTCATGCTTGTCGCTCTTCGCGTCGCCCAGCTGGTCGCGCACGTTCTCCAGCTCGCGTTGCTTCTCCGCAATTTTCTCCTTGGAACTACCAACATCTCGTCGTAGTTCGTCCTTGATGCGATTCTGTTCCTCCAGGGCCGCCTGCGAGGATTTAATGTGATCCATCAGTTTGTCGCGACGCTTCACAGCTTCCTCGCGCTGAAGGGTGAGTTTCTTGAACGATTCCTCCACGGAAGCACGGCGATTGGTCTCGCCGTCGAGCGTGTCCTGCTCGGACTTTTGCTCCCGGTTCACAGAGTCCAGCTCGGAACGGTACTGGGTAGCTGTAGCCTCCGCCTCCTGCTTGAGGCGATCGTACTCCTGCACAAGACCCTCCTCCATGTTGACGCTCTTGCCCCGGCGCTGCGATTCGTTCTCGATCTCGTCCTCAAAGCGCTTCTTCAAGGCCTCCACATCGGCCAGTTGCTTCTCCAGCTTCCGGATATCCGACTGATGGGCATTGTCAGCCTCGCGAGCCGTCTCCAGAGTCTTTTGCAGCGAGGTCAGCTTCTTTTTGCAGTGAGTAACCTTCTCCTTGGCCTTAATGTACAGCGGTCGACGTTTGTTCATCTGGGTCTCGAACTCGCGTATCTCCTGCTCGATCTTGGCCAGGTCTCGAGTTATCTTGCCGGCGTCCTTCTTTTTCTCGCGCAACACCTCATCGGCGGCCTCTTTGCGCTGCTCGACTGCCTTCACGTCCTGCTGCTTGATGTCCAAGTCGCCAATGTACTTCTGGATGTCCTTCTCCACGTGGAAGAGTCGGAACAGTTGGTACTCCACTTGTTTCTCATTCTGTGAAAGTTATTGTTATTGACTATATACGAATAGGGTGTGTTTGAAGAAGCATACATATTCGTTTTGCAGGCGAGTGTAGCGGTCAGCTTCCATTTTCTCGTGCTTGGCCTCCTTTCGCTCCGCCGCAATGCCTTTCTTCTTTTGGTAGGTGAACTGCGTCTCCTCTTCGGCCACAATCATTTCCTGCTTCAGACGATTGTAGTCATCCTTGAGCAGGCCAGAGCTACAATAGGATAGGATGAATCAGTAATCGTGAATGCTGCCCAGCCTAGAATTGCTTACCCGCTGATTTCCTCAAACAAAGCCGTGCGCTCTTTGGGCGTCTTCATAGCTATATTCTCTACGGCGCCCTGGAACACTAGAAAATTCTTGGCCTTTACATTGATGCCAATCTTTTCCAGCTTGTTCAGGTAAGTGCTGCTCGAAACGCTCTGAAATGGAGAGTACATTTAGCGATCTGATGATCATTTTTTTCTGTTTCACACCTCTCCGTTGATGCGATACTCCGAGGAACCGCTGATGACGGCCCGCTGGAAGTCCATGTTCTTCTCTCCATTGAGCACAAACTTGGCCGTCACATAGCAGCTGCGGGACACTGGCTTGCCAATGGATGAACCATGGATCAGGTCGTTCAGACGCTTCACACGCAAACTGCTGGTCTTCTCCCCCATCACGAAGCTGATGGCGTCCATGAAGTTGGACTTGCCGGATCCGTTGGGCCCGATGACAGCGTTGAACTGCTTCAGAGGACCCACGACTATGTGGCCGCGGTAGGACTTGAAGTTCTCCATATCGATGTACTGCAGAAAGGCCGTCTCGTCGTCCGGCTTGCGTACGGGGGCAGCCGCCATCCGGTGGCCCACCTCGTCGTCGTCGTCGACCATTCTCCCGTTTTGCTAGTCCAAAATCTACCGAAAATAACAATAAGAGCGCGTAATTTATGTTTTTTCACCAAAAAACAGAAAAGACGCGCAACTGGAGATGGAAAGGTGTGGAAACCAAAATATCGATATACATATTGCAACGATGTATACATTCTCTATCGATGGTTCGATTGCTCAACTATCGATTGCGTCCTAAGAAAATAAATTATCGGAATCAGCCGCTTTTGTGTACAAACAAATAAGGAATTTGCATAGGATTCGCTAGTTTCCCATAATGAATCTCCGGAATTAAGAGATATCTTTTCAACCGTTTTCTATAACTGTTGAGATACGGCGCCATTAGGTCATCGGAATTCGTAAAAAGTGTGTAACTATCTGGAATATAAACTTTTCCAAATGCATTGAATAAAAAAACTGTTTCGTTTTGAATTTTCTAGGCATAAATAATATTTATTGAATTATATTCGGTATTTCTAACTTAAAGAACGAATTTTTTGGCTGAGATTCAACTAATACTGAGTAATTCAAGGATGCTATGGCACTTAGTCCACCTCCTCGACGTTGGGACCCTTGAAGCCGCTGCTGCCGAATCCGCCGGCTTGTTGACCACAGTTAGGAGCCCTTTGCTGGCCGTCTCCACCTGCGGCTCCCTGCTGGTGCATCTTGGTCATGATGGGGCTGCAGAACTTGGTCAGCTCCTGCAGCTTGTGCTCGAACTCCTCCTTCTCGGCGGTGGTGTTGCCGTCCAGCCAGCGCACTGCCTCGTTGCAGCGCTCCAGCACACTGCTCTTGTCCGCCGCACTGATGCGATCGCCGCCCTGCTCGGCCGCCTCCTTGACTCCGAACACGTAGCTCTCCAGCTGGTTGCGGGCGGCAATCCGCTGGCGGTGCTGCTCATCCTCCTCCGCGTACTTCTCCGCCTCGCTGAGCATGCGCTCGATGTCCGCCTGCGAGAGCCGGCCCTTGTCGTTCTTGATGGTGATGTTCTTGGCGTTGCCGGTGCCCAGCTCCTTGGCGGTCACGTTCAGGATGCCGTTCGCGTCCAGGTCGAAGGTGACGTCGATCTTAGGCACGCCTCGCTGAGCGGGAGGGATTCCAGTCAGATTGAAGTTGCCCAGTACGTTGTTGTCCTTAGTGAGGGCGCGCTCGCCCTCGAACACCTGAATGGTCACCGCCGGCTGGTTGTCCGAGTAGGTGGTGAAGGTCTTGGACTGCTTGCAGGGGATGCGGCTGTTGCGCTCAATCAGCTTGGTCATCACGCCGCCAGCGGTCTCGATTCCGAGCGAGAGCGGAGTCACGTCCACCAGCAGCACGTCCTTGATCTCGCTGCTCTCGTCGCCCGAGAGGATGGCCGCTTGAATGGCAGCACCGTAGGCCACCGCCTCGTCGGGGTTGATGGATAGGTTCAGGCTCTTGCCTCCGAAGAAGCTCTGCAGCAGGCTCTGCACCTTGGGGATGCGCGTCGAGCCACCGACTAGGACTATGTCGTGGATCTGCCCCTTGTCCATCTTGGCGTCGGTCAGTGCCTTCTCCACTGGCTGCAGCGTGTTGCGGAAGAGGTCGCCGCACAGCTCCTCGAACCGGGCCCGGCTTATCTTGGTGTAGAAGTCGTGGCCCTCGAACAGGGCGTCCACCTCGATAGACGCCTCCGTGCTGGAGGAGAGGGTACGCTTAGCCCGCTCGGCCGCTGTGCGGAGGCGCCGCAGGGCGCGTGGGTTGGAGCGCAGGTCCTTCTTGAACTTGCGCTGGAACTCCTCGGCGAAGTGGTTGACCAGCCGGTTGTCGAAGTCCTCGCCGCCCAGGTGGGTGTCTCCGGCAGTGGACCGCACCTCGAACAAGGATCCCTCGTCGATGGTCAGGATGGAGACGTCAAAGGTGCCGCCGCCGAGATCGAAGATGAGCACGTTGCGCTCTCCCTTGAGGTTCTTGTCCAGCCCGTAGGCCAGTGCAGCCGCTGTGGGCTCGTTGATGATGCGAAGGACATTCAGGCCAGCGATGGCACCGGCGTCCTTGGTGGCCTGGCGCTGGGAGTCGTTGAAGTAGGCGGGCACTGTGATGACAGCGTCCCGGATCGCAGTGCCCAGGAAGGCCTCGGCCGTCTCCTTCATCTTTGTGAGCACCATCGAGCTGATCTCCTCCGGGGCGAAGCGCTTCTCCTCGCCCTTAAACTCGACGCTCATCTTGGGCTTGCCGCCGTCGTTGGCCACGCGGAAGGGCCAGTGCTTCATGTCCTCCTGGATTTTGGGGTCGTCGAAGCGTCGGCCGATCAGTCGCTTGGCGTCGAAGACACTGTTCTTGGGATTCATCGCCACCTGGTTCTTGGCGGCGTCTCCGATCAGGCGCTCAGAGTCCGTAAAGGCCACGTAGCTAGGCGTGGTGCGGTTGCCCTGGTCGTTCGCAATGATCTCCACCTTGCCGTGCTGGAAGACACCAACGCAAGAGTACGTGGTGCCCAAATCGATTCCGATAGCTGGCATCTTGGCTGTGGTGTGTGTTCTCTCTTTGGATTAATAATAAATTCTCCTTGTGTTCTCTTCCTCTTGGTTCTGGATACACTTTTTCTACACTTTTCAATTTCAATTTTCAAATTTCACAATTGTCAGCTTTTCAGCTTTTGCTTTCCGGCGCTTGCTTGAAGTGTTTTCACGTTGGCTGTTTGATTTCAAATGTGCCGGGTGGAAATTTGCTCCGCTATTTATACCTGTCCGCAGTGAGGGGAAATTTCGAGATTTCCCTGCCAGAAGAGTGTAGCATGCTCGGGGCGCTTCGAGAGAGTGCGAGCGAGGCAACCAGTGAGTAGCTTGCAGGGGAAAGTGGAAAGTAGTGGCTCGCGGGGGAGAAAAAGAGAGTCGTGGAAAGGTAGTCGAAAGTTCTGGAGCACATTGGCGTAGGTCAGCGTTGTTCCGATACTGTGTATATTTTTGGCACTTACATATTCAAAATTGAATATGAAAGACTTATTTTTAGACGGGGGCGTTTAGTCATCAGTGGTTGTTTATTGGCCTTATTGACGTGTGCACAATGTTCTTAATACAGAATGTGTGCACAGATTTGAATTTGGTTTGTTTGCTGCTTTCTTTGCCAAATAAATATCGTACTTTGTTTATTTATTGAGGTGCGAAAGGAAGCGCTGCAGATGTTGGCAAACGTGCAAATTATTATATTTTTTCACTTATTTGTATTGATTCGATCATTTTTATCTTTTTGTTCATTAAAAGTATCACATTCGCAATGCATATACGATTTCATTATTTTTTAACCTTGCACTTGGTATTATAAATTTGATAAACAGTTTCACCGCAGTAAAGGGGACATCTTGGATCCCAGCACCACCAGTCTTAATATACTTGATTTATACTATTTCTTTCTCTTACGTCTGTTTTCGCATTATACAAAAAATTTGGAATAATAATTCCAATTCCATTCCAAAAAGGTCTCAAACATATATGTACATCCTTTCTTTTCAATCTTCAATAGTCCACAACAAATTTGTAGGTACAACTTTTTTGGAGTTTGATCTAATTTATTTAATCTATTTCTAATCTGATCTTTCTAAATATATTTATATTTTCTTAAGTAAGAATCGTGTTGTTAATTCAACCGGATTATCCATCTTTAACATCTATAGGATATTGGCAATTTGGATTAAATTAAAAATGTATTCATATTTATAATCTATCGGAAAGCCGAATATTAAACACTCCTAACAGTTTGCCATTTGGTAATTCTCCTATAAAATGATTCGGAATTAGAAAAAATAAACCCAATATACATATGCGAATTTGAAACGATCGGTTTTAGGGGGATCTACATACATACATATGTATATAATGTATAGCCGTCTAATTTTAATCATTATTTTTATGCATGTTTTTATATTTTTCAAAGAATTTATTGTCAGCTATAATGGTAGCTGTCAGCTCCGGCCCGATTCCGGAATCTACATTCATACATACATATGTACATATGTACATACATATTTACGTACATATTAAATTATCTGAAACAGAAATATGGATATATGACTAGTTCACAAAAAAGAGGGCAGACTAGTAGACTGAGATAAGGTTGGATCGACACGTATTGGATCCATGATATCCCTTCAGCGATAGACAATTTTTATCAAAATGGTAGAAAATGCAATAGTATAAATAAACATCCTTTGAAATAATATTTGCATTGCGAAAGTGATACTTTGGGCAAAAAGATGAAAATGATAAAATCAGTACAAATACATAAGTAAAAAAACAAATAATTTGCACGTTTGCCAAAATCTGCATCGCTTCCTTTCTCACATCAATAAATAAACAAAGTACGATATTTATTTGGCAAAGAAAGCAGCAAGCAAACAAAATTCAAATCTGTGCACACATTCTGTATTAAGAACATTGTGCACACGTCAATAAGGCCA
>JAEIIF010055338.1:0-12118 GCA_018874455.1 Drosophila trapezifrons
ATTTTTTGTTCGCATCCCTAGCCATAGATGGACAATTTGTCACTCACACATATGCAAAGTGGGTCTGCTTGTAACAAAAGGTAAAAGTATTCACTTTGATGATGAAACAGAACTTGAGAATTTCAGTGGTAGAAAGCCAAAATGTTAGCAAATTATAATACTGAGTTATTTACAGATTATACTCTTAATACTTCTCATTCTGTAAATACAGAATAAAGAAATTTCGATTTCGTATTAAAATCAATATAAAAATTCCCTCAAAGAAATGCAATAAACTATAAAAGGGCCCCATAAACTGTACATTTGTATTTTTTTTTAATATTTTGTAGCCTGCTTTTGAGCTCTATTTCTATTAATTTTAAATATCTTTCTAATTATTTAAATAAATATTATCTTCTTTGCCAAAATATAATATATAATTCATAAAATTACCATGTAAAGACCCATAACCATCCAAATAATGCTACATTTAAACTTCATCCCATCAAATATACAGATTAAACTGATATTTTTATCTGTGAAACTACATTGTGGGGATTTAAAAACTATAAAAATAATGGAAATAAAAAATACTGTTGCCAAAGGCCTCTTTCAGTCTCTCCGCCTAAGCTTATCTACGTCTGGCGGAATCTAAATCGCTTTCGCTTGGTTTCGCCTGGTTCCTTGTTGATTTATGCCTCCCTTATCACTCCCGAAACTCGCTGATACCCAACGACCTCACAAGACAAACACGCAAATTCCTTATCGATCAAACTTTAGAGTCGAGTCGCGAGCGAAGGAAAAATTGCTTAGTAATTGACATTTGCGAATAGTGGGTGAGGGAAAACAGTTTACAATTGCGTGTGGAAAAACCTTTGAATTGGAAAACCACTTTGGGTTTATTGAAATTATTATGCCATTGAAAAACGAATTGGCCTTTGGCCAAAAGGTCGTTTTGTGGCTTTTCTTGGGGGTTGGATGAAGGGCTCCCCCATTGAATCGGTACAGCACACCTTTTTATGCTCTTTATACTAATTGCTTAATGTGCTTACGTGACGACAAGAATAAGAAAAGATAGTATTTTTTTATTTCCTTAAAGTTATTTACTAATTGGTTCATAGAACTGTTTCATAGAAATATTAAATAAATATAAATACCACATAAAACTGGAAAGAAAAACGTAAGGTAATAATTTTAGGATCATATTACTATCGTTTAACAAATTGTTTTAAATTTGAAACTTTATTGTATCAAGATTCCTGTATTTTTAGCGCTTCAAATATTTAACTCAACAGCCTCGTGTTTGACCCAATTAAGTGATTATAAAAAAGAATACAAAAATTTAAACTATAATTTCCTTCAATTTTGCCCTCTCATTCTCTCTCTCCTGCTTTGTTATGCTCTTATCTTCCATTATCATATTCCAGTGCAAAAACAAATTTGGGTGTCAGTCTTAATATCAGGCAGCATTTATTCGATTAAAACTCATGATGTCATCATCTCGGGCGCCCTTCAATTGACTAATAATCTCGACGACTTTAGAACTTGATCTCTAGCCCTAGACGCAAAACAGGCAATAACAACAACACTATCATTATCATCATAGCGTCGCGATGCTATTATCAACGAATGCAATCAAGAAGACAAAGTGGGGGAAAAAATAAAAGCAAAAGGTTGAACCGTTACACCAGCTATAAAGAAACAACAATAGCAACCGTAACAACAACACAAACACCTACAGTAAATTGGAGCAAAAAGAGCGCACTGACTTAACTGTCAATATGATTTTTCGAGAGAGTATCAGAAAAAGCCAGAGAGACAACAAAAACAAAGCCGACAAGTGCGAACAGCACCATGCAGCAACAACGAAAACAAGCAGTGGGGAAGCAACAACCACTATGCACACGTGGGGGTCTGACGTTTGGCAAGAGCAACCGAGGGAGAGAGAGAGCAGTATCCAAAGAGAGCACCTATACACAACAATATGCGGGGGCGTCGCAGCCGCAGTCGACGTCGCAACGTCTGCCGACTCTTGACTTGGCACTCTTCTCCCCAAAAGAGAGTCTTGCCCACTCTCAGTCAGCAAACGAAAAACGTGACAGAGTCGTGTTGTGGTTCTCTACTCGCAGACATTTTATACCCTGTTATTGGGTATTTGCGTTTGGCTGGAGGGAAGTGATTTTTCCTTAAAAATTTGAAATATCTGGTTAATTTTTTTTTTTATCGTGGGAAACATTTTATAATCGTTAACTGAGTTTGTTTTAGATTATTTAGTTTTCAATATTTTCTTAATCGGTAAAAAAGCTTTAAATGAATAGAATTACTATTATCACTGTGGACGGCAGTCCACCTAGTGACGATGAGCACCGAGACTGTGGTGCGCAAAGAGACTACTATATAAAACCGTAGAATTTAAAATCTGCTACGAAGAATTTAAATAAGCGAATTAGTTCAGGAGAAATGGGAGTGAAAGTGGGAAAATTAAAATTTTTATAATTGCTTTAAATTTCCTCCTTAATCTCAATGTTTACATTTTTCCGTTAAGTGCCAATTTTGAAACTAATTAAATCATTCTTTATTTTTTTTGTTTAATAACTATTAATTGTTATAAAATTTGGTATAAGAAATTTATTGAGTTGAATGTGCGATCGTCCCTTTTATCTCACCTCGTTAAGAGGTGTTTTTGTTTGATAGCAAAAATCCCTCAATTGTATTTCTCGCGGCACAGGAATTTGACAACTAAGGCAGGGTATCTCAAGCTTCGATCAGCACCTATGCCAATAACCTCTTGTTCTTTCCGCTGTTCCGTACCTTGGTGTTTGTGCGAGCATAACAAAAACACGCACTCACACCGGCGCAGCGCGTATCATGTCAAAAAGCTTAGCGCGTATTATAACCTCTATTTTCGTTTCGGTTTCCTCCGTTCACCTCATTTCTTTTACCTTTTTCTCGCCTCTATTTGTTTGCTAATGTGGTTTTTGTTTAATTTAGTTTTTGAAAAATCTCCCCTCTGAGATAAGGCAGAAAACTGGAAAAAGCGAGGCGCCTTTATTTATTATTTGTTGTTGTTCTTGTTGTTGCATCAGCAGCTGATTGGCGGAGCTTGCGCGTATGTGAGCGTGTAAGGGCGAAACAGAGAGATAGCTAAAGAGAGAGGGAAGCAAAAAGCGTGCAAGCCGCAAGTCTAGACATACACACACACTATCACAATCGCTTCGTACACAGCTGCTAATTTAATTAAAAATATAAAATGAATATAATTTACATTTTATCCCCCCGTTTGTAGCTTCCCTTTTAGATGTAGTTTTTTATTTAAATTTGGCGAAAATTGCACGCGACATTGGCAATGTTGCCAGAGCTTAGTGTGTGTGTGAGTGCCTGGTGTGAGAGGGACACCCATACCAATAGCCGAAACGCACACATACACACGGCAACAGCGACAACGCCAAAGACGGTGTACAGTCCACTTGTTAAATCAATAAAAATAAAAAGAATCAAGCAAAAAACGGCAGCCACAAAATTTTGGGAAAATCACTTGGTTTCCTTTTCAGTTAAATATTAAAATCAATTCACACTGTAGGCTTAATTGGGGGACACCAAGAAGCACAACCTTCAGCGAATGTCAAGGACCTTTGGCACATGTGTTTTCCTCCAAAAAAGCAATGTTTTCAAAACTTTTCACACACACGAGAGATTTTTCACTTGTAACACTTGTTGATGGTAGTTTTTTTTTTAGGCTTTTGGTTATTTTCCACGCAGTACTTACCAGGTCTCCAAATTGCTAAACTTCTTGGTCACCACCTTGCCGAGATCGATTCCCAGGCGATCGACGATCCGCTGGGCGAGATCCGGATGCGAGGTGCCCGAAAACACTTTGATGTTCGGCATTCTGGAGTGGATTAAATTTAGACAACCAGCCTGTTTCTCCAAATTGTCTCGGATCAAACTTCTAGCGCGTATCGGATTAGCAGAGCGAACTGGCATCACACAATCTACGAGTAGAAGTTTTTATTATAAATTTTTTTTGCGCAAAACGCGGGCAGCGACGTCGCTGCCTTATCGGTGTGATGGGCGCCGGAGAGAAAGAGAGAGCATTTGTATGGGCCGCCGCTCTCTTACAGCTCTTTTGCACTCTCTTTCTCGCATTCGGGATTCATTCATTGCAACGCCTGCGTCGGCAGCGCGAAAGCTTCGCACTGGTTTTAGTGTGTGTGTGTGGGTCCCTCATTATCGCTCTCTCTTTCCCAAAGCCACCCCATGACCATGTGATTTTTCGGCGTCTTGTCGCTCACTTCCACTCTCTATATAACTGGACAAGCTATCGATGTCGATTTCTGGTTTTTGAAGCGGTTCGATAGACATCAATCATTTTAGATTTATTTTTTACATTTTTAAAGCTCATTAAATAGTGTGATATTTTTACTTTTCCAATAAATAAGGGAAAATAAGATTTTGTTTGTTAAAGAGAGAAGTAAAAATAAAATTGTCTTTTTTCAAAAACTAAATTGGAAAAAATCAAAAACTAGAAAAAAATTAAAAGGTCTGTTATATTTAGGACATTAAATATTTTATTGCATACTTTTGGACACTTTTCCGAGGGGTTTCGATTTCTTGATAATTTGTGGGGCACCCCTGATAGTTTTGTGATCTGAGTGAATCTTATAAGACTTCTTTTAAATTTGTCATATTTTAAGCATACAAAAATATGGTGGCATGCCAACAGGCGCGCGCCAAAAGAAAGCTTTTTTTCGGCTTGACAAACAGCTGTTCCGACGGATTTTCCAAGTTGGCCATGAAAACGCACACACACAGACTCAAAGAAGATGTTTAAAAGGTTTTCAAGGACACAAGTACGCACCATTCTGCTCGGAGTTTTCGGAGCATTTATTATCGGGCATTATTTATAAAGATTCAGGACGCGAGACTGTTTTTTTTTAGCGACTCAAAAAAGAGCGTTCGAACAACACAAACAAGTCGCACACTCCCTCCCAGCTGTTTCGGCTGAATTTGTACTAAAAAAGTGCACTGTTTTTAGCAACAATTTTAGCAGATAAGCGGATTTAGCAGAGCGCCGCATCTGGCGAAATTGAGCGAGCGAATGGAACTGAGCGCTGTACAACATGGCGTATGCGTCCATCACACATACGCACTGTCCGCAAACATATAGGGTACTCTATTACAGAGAGGAAGAGAGCGCAAGAGAGAGATGGGCGAGCAGGATGATGCGCAGTTCTATTGCCACAGAAAAGCTTTCGGGATGCCACAGCGGCAGTGCCTTCTCTTTCGCTCTCAATCAGCTGTTATTTGCAATGCGAGTGTACGTGTACCGATAATTTGCATTCGTCATCTTGCCTTTTAGATGTTTTTATTGAAAACCTATTAGTTACACCACAAAGAATTCTAGGAAATACAAAATGAACCAACGAAAATGTTAATTGAATTTAAGTATTTAAAAAGCAATTCAATATCAAAACATGTTACTGCAATTTCTTCTTTGTCTAGAAAATATGGTCAAGATTGAATAATTAGTGCAAACAACCTTATCAGAACGTTGCTTTATCTCATTATTATTTAAGCCAACAAAAACACATGAAATTTAAGATTCAAGTAAAATGAAACATGATAAAATAAAAACTAATTATTTATTTGGTAAAAAAAAATATTTTATTTCAAGAACAACAATAGGGTATTTTGTATTTCTTTCTGTGTATCTGTGTCTTTTCATGACTTTTTTTAAAAATGGTTTGGAATAATTGTTGCTCTGCAAGGGATAAGAATAGCCAAATGAACGGCAATTAGCGTTGATCTCTAAAAATATTTTCTAATTTCTAATGCGTAGAAAGAACTGTACTTTTCTTTGAACGGGGGCTCGTCTTGTTTTTTCTTTCTTGCCGGTGATGCTTTGTTTTTGTTTTGTACTTGTTCAACTGTACCTTGGGATGCTGAACGAGGGCCAAAAAAAAAATGAAAAGGCAGAAAAACACCGGAGAAATGCCAAAGCACTGCGATTTGTTAAATTGTTTTCCTAGTCTAAATATAAATGAACTAAAGCTAAATGCTGACGTGCTCTTCTCCGTGTTTTATCCTTAAAAACTGACGCAAGTGGCGTTGCATATAAAAATAATGGAAGCGTGGCGTAGAGCGGAAAGGGGGGAGTGAAGCGGAAACCACGTGCCGCATGCGAACGAGGCAAAAACAAAGCCTCTATCACAAAAACAAACACACACAATACTCCTACTTACTTGAAACATGTGCAGTAGAAATGTGTCGCAATTTTAGTTAAATGTTTAACAACTAAGGAAGGCACTTTGAACACGTTTTTAGATTGAAACAGTGACAGTAGTATTTTTCTGCAGCCGCTAGTCCGAAAATGCAAAAGCTGAATGAATCAGACCGTTCGGGAAGTTGTGAGGCAAGCTTGAGAAAGAGAGCGATTGGAGAGCGGCATCAGATAGAGCGGAAAGCAAAGAGCAAAGAGCGGCGCGAGAGCATCTGTCAGCATTTTGTTGTTTGTATCGGTCCCTCGTGCCGGGGCGAAAGAGTACAGCAAAAGAGGAGCAGAAACACGTGTGCCCAATAAACAAAAGAAAACTACTATTTGCCTAAACTTTTTACTCAAATTTCAGCTCCAACTGTTTGCTGGGTTTAGTTTTCGTTATCCGAAAATTGTTGCTGCGTTGGCTCCCAAACTTCGCCACACGCTTTTGCAGACACGTTTTTTTTTTGCGTTTGCCGAGCGCCATTTGTGCTGTGCGAAACGTGAATTTGGACACTAAAAGAGAATGGGCTTGGGTGGAAGATCATATGGACCTGGAAATTACCTGTAATTCATATTAAAAGAAGTTATTTTAAAATTATACGGCTTTTTAATGGTGTATATATTGTGTTTTAATGTTTTTATTTATTATTCTTTCAGACTTTTATTATTATGGTTTTATAAATTTATTATTTGAAATCTTGTTATTCACATTTAAAAGACTATAATATATCGAGTCCTATTACAGGAATATAATGAATTTTAAATTAAAATTTTTAAATTTATCATAAAATTCATCAGCATTAACTTAAGACTTAGAATTAAAAAGAATCTAAATATCCAAATCTATAAAAATCAACATGCTGCTGTCACCCATTGATATGCCCTGAAATCCCGTCATTGCCCATTATAGACACGAGATCGCGTATGCCGAATAATTAATGGTTTTCTATTATTTGGCGGACTGCTGTTGCCAAGAGAGGCCTAAAAACACGCCTTAGAAGAAATAAACTTCTTATTTTTTTTTTCTTTGTGGATTACGAAACAAGTTTCGAATTTCCGACCGCAGACAAGGCAGGTGAGCGTAATGGAACCATATTACTGAGGTCAAAGTAACTTGGATTTTGTGTTCAAGATCAGAGACGCAGTGGAAAATAACCTTAGCTTTGTGCCAATGAAAAGCTCCGATAGCGGTGGTATATGGGTTATGTATATCAGTCCCACTTTAAAACAAGTTTGAACATAATACAAAGATTCTGTCTAGGTTTTTAGGCCATCCGGATCTTCGGCGATATAGTTATTCTATTTATACAATTTTTAAAGTTTTTATGAGGCTCCAACATTTAATTTGAATTTTACTTGGGATGTTTATTTTTCTAGTCGCAGTATGTAGGAAAATGGCTGTCAATTTCGTATAGAAATAAAGTATTATTTATCTATTATCTATTTCAGGTCTGCCTTATTCGTAATTTTAAAATGTTTCATCTGTTCAGAATATAAATGTAGATTACAGACTCCAATCATGAATACCGCCGACTCTGAGGCGGTCAAGATCCCATTGGGTTTCGATCCTGTTCCTGCGATGCCGCCTCCTGAAGAGGCCCAAACGTATGAAGCTAGACAGTCCCCATCTCAAGTGATTGAGGTACCACTGCCCCAGGTGGCTGCAGGATATCCCGCTTCTTATCCCTTATCACCACAACAATTCCTGGGATATTGCCCTGGAGAGCCGCAGCTTCCGATCGTTACCCAACCCGGAGCCTCTATGGGCGGAATCGAGGGAGACTGGAAGAGCATACCCACCTGTCTGCGGGGATTGGAGTATCTAACAGCCGTCGATCAGCTACTGGTGAAACAGAAGGTCGAACTGCTGGAGGCCTTCACCCGGCTGGAGGGCAACAACAGGTACTCAGTTAAGAATGCACTCGGTCAGAAGGTGTTCTTCGCCGTTGAGAACACCAATTGCTGCACCCGCAATTGCTGCGGAGCGGATCGACCCTTCAACATGAGGTTGTTCGAGTCTTACGCCAAGGAAGAGGTGCTCCAGCTGCGCCGACCCCTGGCCTGCTCATGCTGCTGCTGCTGTTGCTGTCTGGATAGGATCGAGGTATCTGATCCGCAGGGCAATGTGATTGGCAGCATTAAGGAGGAGAGGACAATGTGCCGGCCATCATTCCGGATCCTCGACCAAAACGGAGACCTTGCCTTGCGCATCGAAGGACCCTTCTGGACATGCTCAGTGTGCAGCAACATCGAATTTCAAGTAAATACTGAGGAATTCTATCTAAAATCCTGAAAAGGCTCCTTTATCTGTTCATTTTACCAGGTTGTGACTCTAGCCGGCGAAAATATTGGGAAAATCAGAAAGCAGTGGTCGGGATTGGTGCGTGAAGTTTATACGAAAGCGGACAATTTTGGGATCAGCTTTCCCCTGGACTTGGATGTGCGTCTTAAGGCGGTTCTACTAGGCGCCACATTCCTCATTGATTTCATGTTTTTTGAAAGCTCGAGATTCGACTGGTTTGGCTGTGCCGGATGCTGTGCTAAAGGCCTATTGAAATGTCTTACAAATGCGATTTAATAAGACTTTGCAGGGATATTCATAGTTAGAAATGATTTTGTGATTTTTGTATATTTAAGGACTGAACTGAAGTCTGAATGGTTTTTGTGTTTAAAACGCGATTATTAATGTATACCGTATGATAAAATAAGATATTTGTGTATTTATATTTAAGGATTTGTTTGTGCATAGAAAATAAAAATTTAAAAATAAAATTATTCGTTTAAATATGGTTTGAGTCCGAGCTACAGGTTCATGCAGTGCATGGTTATCGATATGGGAATCGACTTAAAAGTTTCCCTTGCCTGGAGAGAACAGCTGATTTTTGTTGTAATTTAGTTATAATGACAAAAAATAAACCTTTAAGGCATTGCTCCTAGTTTATTTAAATACATGCCATCGTTGCTAACGAGCTTTTATTTGCCTTTAATTTAAAAATAAAGCATATCGCCATTGTCCAAAGTCAATCGATACCGCCGTGAGCCAAGCTATCGACATGCTCGATAGGCGCCCCATCGATGTTTTGACAGCTCTATGCTTAAATAAAAAAAGCAAATAAACCTAGAATTATTGAGGCGCTTCGCTTTTGTACTTATTGTGTGTGCTGATCGAGCTTTTTGCTTCGATCCGAGAACCCCAGACCGATCGCCAGCAGAGGAGCCGACCTTGGAGGCCAACAGCCGGGCGTAATTTACGCAACGCGAATCACACACAATATTCGCGATATTGCACACCACAACAACAACGGCACACGGGGCAACAACAAAAACACTGGCGGAGGAGTGAAGAGAGCGGCAGGGAGAGAGGAGAACCAAGAACAGAAGTAGGAGAAAGGGAGAACCGAGAACGGCGGAGAGAAAGGAGAACAGCACAGAATAGAAGGAAAAGCATAGACGCGAAAAGACCAACAGAAGCATCATGGCGAATATGGCAGTGTCGCGAATCAAGCGGGAGTTCAAGGAGGTGATGCGCAGCGAGGAGGTGAGTATTTGGAGGACACTGCACGGCGCACCGCCCTCCCCCCTTCCCAGACTTACCCGCAACGCTGGTATCGCCAGCTGCTGCCTTCTCGGGGTCCACGGACTTTGCATCCATTTTTGGCGCGCTTCTCGATCCTTGGTTATTTCGGTGTCGTGCGAACGGGGGGGAGAGGCAGGAAACGACTCGATTTGTACAACTGTTTTTTAATATTTCCTTGTTTTTCCCCTGACAGATCGTTCAGTGTTCCATCAAAATCGAACTGGTCAACGACAGTTGGACGGAGCTGCGCGGCGAGATAGCCGGTCCGCCGGACACACCCTACGAGGGCGGCAAGTTCATTCTGGAGATTAAAGTGCCCGAGACATATCCCTTCAATCCGCCCAAGGTGAGTTGCTCTCCTCAAGTTGGGAGTAGCTAGGGTTACTTTGGATATAATAGGTCACTTCCAAGGCCTGATTGAGGTTTACAGATCCCGTTTTAAGATTCCGAACTCTTTTGTAAGTTTACACCCCCAAATGCCTCGTTTCCATCAGGATTGCATTTAGCATTCTTGCATCTCTTTGGATATAATAGGTCACTTCCATGGGCTTGATTCCGAACTCTTTGTACGTTTACATTCCCAAATGCCTCGTTTCCATCAGGATTGCATTTAGCATTCTTGCATCTCGGTGAATGTTTAATGGGATTTACGTTAAAAGCTCATCTGTCGTCATTTATTAATGAATTAATTCACATAATTTACTTGATTTCAGGTCCGCTTCATAACACGCATCTGGCATCCGAACATTTCATCGGTTACCGGAGCCATTTGCCTGGACATTCTCAAGGACAATTGGGCCGCAGCGATGACACTGCGCACGGTTCTATTGTCCCTGCAGGCACTGCTGGCCGCCGCCGAGCCCGACGATCCGCAGGATGCCGTGGTAGCGTATCAGTTCAAGGACAAGTATGATCTTTTCCTGCTGACCGCCAAGCATTGGACGAACGCCTATGCAGGCGGTCCGCACACCTTTCCCGATTGTGATTCAAAGATTCAACGCCTCAAGGACATGGGCATCGATGAGCACGATGCACGGGCTGTCCTTTCGAAGGAGAACTGGAATTTGGAGAAGGCAACAGAGTGCCTGTTCAGTTAGCTTGCTTGCTCTCAGCCACACCTAGCACCAGTACCATCATCAACACCAGCAACTTCAACGACGACAACCCTTCAGATTGGCAAACCACGCTAAATTCTAGTACATCCAGCGGCAGTGGCAGGCGGCGGCGGTGGCGGTTACGGCAATAAGCAATCATTACAATCAGCAGCGCTACATCTCTGTCATTTAAATTTTTGCTAAATGCTAAACACGCTGTAGTCTAAGATTAAGGCTAAGACCCCTCTCTAAGAACAGAACCCCCCACATATAAAAACAAGCCCCCGAAAAAGCATCATAATAATTGTAAATTGTTGTTTTGGTTTGCGAAATTGCATTGGTCCTGTGTAATTTCCGTATTCCAAGTTTCTGTTCCTTATACATTTTTTGTTTCTTCTATATTGTCCGCACTTTGCCGATTTGGGCTTTTAGCCAGAGGTTGAGCCTAAGGCAGACGACCCCCCGTCAAGCATGTACTATGTATTCGAAACCCAGGGTTCCGTTTCAGTCGCATTTACTTGCAACAAGCTCCTCCATCTTCTTAAATGATGATACATTTATTATTCTCTACAAAAACCTTTATTATTTATGCCACAAAACAAAAAAAATTATTAAAGAAAAAAAATTAATTGTGAAAATGTGTGAAGTGTCTAACAAACTAAATCGAAGTCTTTGTAAATTGCGTTAAGTTAATAAATAAATAAATAAACAAATATTAAGAGAAGTTGTGATTTTAGATTCTTTTGAGGAAAAATATAAAAAATGTGTTTAAAAAATATTGAAAAGGTATCTTAAAACCATAGAGAAATGTATGTGTTAAATCCATATAATATTATCTATAAATTTGATTAAAATCAAAGGTTTCATATATTTTAGAGCCCATAACCTATAAATCTAAAAAAAAAGATTATAGATATGTTAACGGCTTATGTTTAAGGCATATGGCCTTATGGCACAGGGCACAAGTTTTCATTAATTAGATGCTTCATTAGAACCTTGAAAGAGACAACTATGTGTTTTTTTGTTAAGATTTTTTTCGTAAGGCGACTACGGTCACACTGATGTAGAAGGTAAACAACAGAAGGAAAAAAGATGTCGAAATCTGCTTTTACCGAGAATATGACAGAGGTTTAAATAGAAAGTTTGCAAGGGAACGAATTTATATGGAACCATACGAGTCCATTGTATAAGGGGAAGAACCTTAAGTTG
>JAEIIF010055339.1:0-12962 GCA_018874455.1 Drosophila trapezifrons
TTCGGTTTTCACTAAGTTATAATACCCTTGTACCCTATGGGTACCGGGTATAAAAATCAATTTAAGATTAGTTCTGATTGCGTGAGATAAGATATAAGAATATAGTTTATTTTAGTTTTATATTAAACCTATTTTTTACACCTTTTTTTAATTTGTTTAATATGTATCATGGTTTTTAAAACAAGCTACAAAGTAACTTCGTTGCTACATCTTTCGAGCTCGTTTTTAATAAATACATTTTTAGACTTCCCTTATTAATTAACGTAACAGTATTCTATATATAACTATAACTATATTTCAATATATTTTATACCTTTGGTGCTTAAGATATTACTGAAAGGAACTAGCTTCAAAGTGTACAAAATAACCTCCCAAAGGAACTATAAATCATGCAAAGGTAAAGTACATTCCATTTAATGAGTTACTTCTCATTGATATTTAATTGTAATGGTATGTGATCATTGCCCGTTAATACTTTGATGCGACTGCTGGCTAGACGGCAAATGTCGTGTGTCTGCGGTGGATTCTACCTTCGCAGGACCTTTAGGACAACCACTACTCATCTCTGAATGCGACTTGACCATATGTTAGGGCCTAACCGAAGGTGGCTCGGTGCAACATATGGTCACTAGACACGAGCCACAATGCAGTTCTCGGCCGGCGAGTTAATTGATGGCCCAAACCATCCAGTACAGTAGCTCATCCTCGCAGCCCTGCTGCTGCTACCTCTCCCTCTCTATTGCTGCGTTTATGTGTTGTGTTTCGTGAATTCGTCAATACCTGAAATCGAAATGAACGAATACCGGAGTGGAAACTCTCGAAATTTCTCTAGTTTCTGTGAAGTTATTTAGATTTATTGGAATAATAATAATCAACATTCGTGTATTAATAAATTCATATAAATTAATGCATTTTCAGAGCATGATTACATGAATTCGTCATCGCATAAACAAAGTATCTCTCTCCCTCTCGCTCGTGTGCTGTTGAGCGTGAAAGTCACAAATTACAAAAAAAAAAAAAAGGAGAGAACCGAAGAGGAGAGGAGGAAAGAGATCACAGGCATGATAGCACCAATTTGGCAAGCTATGACGCGTGGCCCATGCGCAGTGTAAGCCAGAGCGGGACGGCCAATGAAGTGAGAGCACCAGCGAGTGTAGGCGTGCGCAAACGAAAGAAAGGGAAAGAGAGAGAGAAAGAGCGGCAGAACGAGAGGGCGACTTCTAACCCCTAAGCGTGTGGCAGGGGGTTAAAGTAACCCCTCCACGCGAGGAGATCCTTCGGTTGGGATATGGTAATAACGGCAAGGATCCCGATCCCGATCCCGGGGTCATTTGCGGGCCGCTTACACAAACTTGGTCAGCGGACGGCGGTGAAAATATTTGTAGAACGCATCCGCGGGGGTTGCGTACCGACGTCTTGGATCCGATCAGCTCAGTTGCAACGAAACTTTAGAGCCGCGCGGACCTCCTGCCATGAGCTACTACTACTCCTCTGCGTCCGAGGAGGACTGCAGCTCCCAGTACCTGGGCAGTCCCAACTACAACCTGGCTGGCATTCCTGCTGCCTCGCAGGACTATGCCCAGACAGCCTACTTGTCGCCCGAATGGCAATTCCTGGATGCCTCGGCCGGAGGACCTCAACTGGCCTCCTCCCTGGAAATCGCATCGCCCGAGGAACTGTATAAGTCTGAGAGTGGCCAGGACAAGTCCAGAGAGTCGGATGACCAGAAGAGCAGTCCCGGAAGTCAGCAGACCAATCTCAGTCCCACCGTCCAGAAGAGGCGACGTCAGGCGGCCAATGCCCGGGAAAGGAAACGAATGAACGGGTTGAACGAGGCCTTCGATCGCCTAAGGGAAGTGGTGCCCGCTCCATCCATCGACCAGAAGCTGTCCAAGTTCGAGACCCTCCAAATGGCCCAGTCCTATATCCTGGCCCTGTGTGACCTCCTCAACAACGGAGATGTGGAGGTGGATGCGGCCGCCTACTCGATCTTCGGCGGCAGCGAGAACAGCTTTGGAATCGGAGGAGGATCCTCTTCATGAATGGATATCCTGAATTATTCTGTATTTAGCATTAAGCTTTGTGATTTTCATCTTACTGTAGAATAGTCTAAAGATAAAAGCAAATAAATAAAACAATATAAGTGATATGAAGTAATTATTAAGGAAGCTGGGTTGTATTCCCATTCATTTCAGAATGAGGAATGTGGAGTCCCAGTGATAAAGCCATTTTTAATTATCTATGTAGGTCTCATAAACTGAATTTGGCATCTTATCTGCAGCGTGATTTATTCTAAATGACATTATCAATATTATGAACTTTGGTGTCAATGAAAAATTCTTAGAACTCTTATTATATTTAAATATTCGCCTAAGAACAGTTCGGTTTTGCTGTTTCAATCAACATGACGCCTGCGAATTCAGTGTTGATACTTTTGGTAATCCTGGTCTTTGGGAAAGAAGGATCCTCTAAAGTGATGGACCCAGGATGTCTGCCCTCGGATGCGCAGATGATTATCGGTGGTAGAAATGCTAACCGAGCTCCATGGATGGCGTATTTACATCAAAATGGAGAGTATCAATGCGGAGGCTCTCTTGTTTCAAATCGTGAGTAATTCTTCTTTTCCTGGCAAGTAGAAGTAGGAATTCCATCTTTAATATAAAATAAGGAATACCACTTTTTCACTATGCTAGACCTCGTTTTGACAGCTGCCCATTGTGCAAATTCTACCGAGAACTTGTGAGTAACAAACACTTTAAATAATTCAACTCCAAGGATATTGCGTTAAACTATACATTTTATTATAACAGATTTGCTAGATTGGGGGAGTATGATAGTTCTACAGAGGATAATCAAACTATTGATATCCCAATCAAACAAATTATTACTGGACCGAGTTTACACGACTTTGCCTTACTTAAATTGGCCCAAAAAGTGACAACATACTCAGGTAATTACATTTTAATTTAACTTTTTGAAACTCTGCTTTCCCAATATCGTAAGAGGCGGGAAAATGATTTAAATAATCTTTATTTTCTGCAGAATTCATAAAACCAATTTGTATTTTACGTCCCGAGTTATTCGAACAATTGCCCGCTGTCAATCATTTTACCTTAACCGGTTGGGGTAGGACTTCCCGCAGCAGCCAAAATCCTGCCACTGTACTCCAAGAAATGTCTGTGGAACGGATGGACCCATCAAAGTGTAAGGCTCCACCGGGCCAAATTTGTGGTCAAAATCCTACTGAAAATGTTTGCAATGGAGACTCGGGAAGCCCCCTCGTAGCATTTGTCAAATATAATGAAACCACCACAATCGCTGCTCAATACGGCGTACTTAGTCATGGACATGAACGCTGCTTCGATCATGGCTATTACGTGGATGTCAATTACTTTGCTTTTTTCATCCTTGTCGCAAGCTGGGTATAAAAACTGGTCCTAGTCATAAGATGAATATACAAAAAATGAACATATGACCATATTTTTTATTCCGTTTTGACGTTTATGTAAAATGTAGTGAAATAAATAAATGTTCGTTTGAACACCCTAAATTTTACCAGAAGGGGTTTTTAAAAACCATTTCGGGGACTCCATATTAGCTCTCTATCTATTCCAGATTCTCGGACGACTATCTACTGTGATAGAGCTTAGAAAAGTTTTACAACTTATAGACATCATATCTTTACTTCCTTGAAACCCAATGAACTTTTCAAATAAAACACAGATTCAATTGGCCATCGGATCGTTGGCTACGCCTCAATGGTTCCGAAAACGATCGTAAATTAATTACTAAAAAGTTCATTGATAGGGGAATGCCAAGTTTTGGGCTAACCCCGAACAGTTCTGGAATTTTTTCCGCCACCCAAGTTGGCGGCGAAGCGTGACGCCCCAGGAGTCCTGGCCCAGAAGTCCTCTCATTGAATAAAAGGCAGCTGAGTCCAGCGCTTCGGTTGGGTGCTGTTCTTTATATGACTCGATGGCCGTGGCCAGGGAAGTATGTGTGAAGACCTAACATCTATGGACTGATCACCGAAGCTACATTCGCTTGGGCTTTGTGGGCGGCCTGGGAGGCAGGAGTGGAGCAGCTGGAGTCCGCCTGGGATTCACATCGGTGTCAGTGCTCCGGACCGTGATGCGCTCCACTTCCACGGCGTCCATGCTGAAGGAGTTCTTCGAGGGCCGGAAGCCAGGGTCCGGAGGATGCAGGACGATCACTTCCCCCTTGTTGTCGCCCATGCTCAAGTTCTCGAAGGGATTGTTGGTGAGAAGCACGGTCCGGTTCTCAGCCAGAATTGGAGCATTCGCTTTGTGGAATGGCCGGAGAACGGGTCTGCGTCGCCTCGGCCAAGATAAGACTGTCTTCAGCATCCCTTGGGGAGGAGTCATCAACTGAAGAGCAGGATTGCCTTGCATCATGGACCGCTGAAGGTATTCCTTGACAATGAGCAGCGTGGTGTCTGTCACAGGCGGCGTCACACAGGAACTTGGCTCGGAGATGTCCTCCGTCGGGTGGAGTGACCGCAACTGGCAAGCGGACGCTGGGTTGACCCAGGACACGCTCTGGAAGCCGGAGCACTGCCGTCGGCGGTGCAGCTGCTTCACAGACCCGCGTCCTGGGCCCTCCCGGTGCCTACCGGCCCCGCAAGTCGGCTCCTTAGGCACGACCACGAGGTACCGCTGGGTTTTCCCGTCGTCCTGTAATTTGCAAGTAAAATATGAGGCCGAGTTTAAGTCAAAGGGCAACTTGCTGTTGGCAGCTGCACATGTATCCGTGGTCCTCTTGGCTCCGGGCTGGGCACCGCGTCTGCCAATTGGGCTGGATGATGCTCCGGTTCGCGGCGCAGCTCGTCTCTTGAGCGGCTCTCCCGCCTGGGTTTTTAGCGGCGCTGAGCTGCGAGTGGGACTGGATGTGGACTTAAGCTTGGAGGATCTGACGTTCTTCGAGCCACCAGAGCCTCCCGGCTTATGCATTTTTTTCTTTTTAGGAGCTTGCTCAGCAGTGTCGGATTCCATGGCACTCACTACTGTCTGTTCCTCCAATGGTTTGTTATGACTGTTCGATTTACTTAAAGGTTCAACTATGTCCTCGTTCAGAGCAATGTTTCCATTTCCAGCTGGATTTCGGTTGGGGGACCCAGCTAGCTGTGGCTCGAAAGGTTCACCGAGTGGCTCGCAGTTACAATCATTTACCACGGGATCAGTCTTCGGTGCAGATATTTCGTTAGGCTTTTTGCTATATTCATTTCCTTCTCTAACGCAGTCACAGCCAGTTTTTTCTGGCTGGGTGCCTTTCGTTTCAGGCTCAAGGTCGGGTTGACCAGTTCTGTACATTCGGGACATAGGATCTACACCAGTTGGACTTTCCCTGGATCTCTCTTGCTCATAGTCTTTCCTTCGGTCATTGTCTTTCGTGGCATCCTCAAGGTCGTTTTGATCGTTTCTGTACTTTCGATAGTTTCTATCTTCGAGGGAGGTGTCAGTGTTCCTTTTGGAAGACATCGGATCTACAAGAGTTGGATTTTCCCTGGATCTTTCTTGTTCACAACATTTCTTTTTGTTATTATTGGGCTCTCTTGGATCGTCTTTTCCCCTTCGAGGGTCTCTGCTTGACATAGGATTCCTATCATCCTTTTGGCTATATTCATCGCCACTGCAAGGATAGTCATAATCCGACTCGTATACGTCGGTTCCCCTTGACCTCTGGTTGGGCTTTCTGGGAGCCACTTCGTCATCATTCCGCTTAGAAGAGCTTGTCCTCCTCGTATTCCGTTCGCAGTCAAATTCCTCGTAATCCTTATTCTTCTGTCTGTTCCTGGGAGATTCTTCCCTTCCCCTATAGTTCCGGTTGCGCGTTTCCCTCATAGTATCATAGGTAGCGATGCTACAAGCGCAGTCGTCAACACAATCGTTCATTTTTTTATTGCCTCTATTGACAATATAATCGTCATAGCCGTCATAATCGTCGTCTGGAATACTTTCGGATGTTCTTTCCCTTGGACATCCTCTCTGAGATCTTTCGTTATATTTATAGGATTCAATCCTATCGTCTCTTCTGGGATATTTGTTCACCTTTTCTCTGGGCGAACGCTCGTCAGGTTCTTCATCATAATACCGATCGTCTTTCCTTTTTCTTCTCTGGTCATTATTATTGTCCTCGGAATAACATTCGCAATAACAGTAGCTCTTTTTCGGTTTCCCTTTCTTTGGTCTTTCATTGTCTTTAATATCGTCTGAACTTTGTGAATACCATTTTGCCGAAGTTTCATTTCTAGAGCTTCTCTTCGGCTCCCGTTCGTCATCGTAGCTTTCTCTTCGGTTTCTTTTTGTGGGCTCGTTAAGGTCCTTGGAAGGTCGTTTTCTAGAACAATCTTTTGGAACTGCTCGTTGATCTAAAATTCTGTTTCCAATATATGGGCACGTGTAATCTGTGCAAAAGGTCCCCATAACTTCTGTTTTTAAGCTCTTATATTTTTCATTTCCCTTTTCTACATATCGATCTTGTCTATTCGAAGGTCTTGAGCGATCTTTATCATTTCTTAAAGGGAGATTACATGTTTCGTCATTGCAACAATTGTCATCTTTTCGTCTTTTTGGCTTTTTTGTTTCCTCGTTTGGTCTATTCTTCGATCTGCATTTGGCACTTGATATCTTCTCGTCTTCGGATTCGCATTCTTCTTGAGGAGGACTGCCTCGACACCTGCAATTTGGTTTTTCGTCATCTTCGTATTCACGATTTCTAGAGGGAGGTCTTGTCTTTCTAGCGATTCTCTCTTCGCGGTCCTGTTGGCTTTGGTCCTGTCGACCTCGGTCCTGTTTGTACTTTAAATTGGGGCATTCTTTGGGATTCTTGCGATTATAAGCTGGACCCTCGTCTTGTTGTGATTCGTCCGTTCGCAGTGGAAACACTTTCCCCTTCTTTGACATCAGTAGTCCGCAAGGTTGGCAATTTTCGGCATCCAGAGGCGCCTCATCATCTTGTCGCTTCTTACGTCTCTCGGGAGGGGGATTCTTTGAGAAAATGGTCTGGTCCTTTTTCCGCGGTGTCTGAGTTTCTAAACTTCTCTTGGGCGATTGCGCGGTATTATCACCAGATCTCCGTCGCCTCTGAGGAGAATTGTCATAGTCGAGGTCGGGATTCTCTGCAGTGCGTTGTCTCCCTCGGGCAGGATTCTCTTCATAATCATCGCGTTGTCTCCTTCCGGCAGGACCCTCATCATAATCACTGCGTACGGAACAGTCTGGATCACAGTATTTTCTCCTCTCTGGATTCTTATTGCGTTGTCTCTGTTGGTCTCGAGTTGGACTCCCATCATCATATTCGCGACTTCTCCTAACTGCACCTTCCTTGTAGTCGAAGCTCCGAGTTTTGGTGACTGGATCCTCCCAATCATCTTCCCTGTACTTTCGCCTGTCTCTGGTTTCTCGATCAAAGTCATTTCTCCATCCCCTTTGAATGTCCTCTTCATCGCCACTGTTTCTACCTTGGTTTTGGTAACGTCCTCGGGTTGGACGTTCCCTTGGGTCCTCGGCTGGTTCCCATTGTTGATCCCTTTTATTGACAGGATAACCTTCAAAGTCAGCATCTTCCTGTCTTCTTAGGGTAGGCTGCTGCTCGGAATACCTTCTGGTGTCAACTGGACCTGAAGAAGCACAGGGAGCCCTGCAAGTGGGAGTTGCCCTGCTATCCTGAAAATCACAAGTTGACGACGGCGGCATCGTAGGCATCTGTGGAGGAACCACAGCTCCGGACTGGGGCTGTGCCCAAGTGTTTGGGTTTTCGGGAGCATAGCAGGTAACGGTCGGCTGCTCCGGATAGCTAGATCGTCTCATCGGGCAGGGCACATATTCCGTTTCAACGTACTGCTGGCCTGGCGCCACATAATTCGGCTGCGGATAGGGGTAGCCAAAGTTCGTGGGGTTCTGGGTGAACTGCTGCGGCTGGTAGAAGTTCGTCTGGGCGGCTTGCATTGGGTAGGCGCACCCGCCGTCCGGATATATTGGCTGGCCCTGCTGGTCATTGCTGTAGCGTGCGGGATCCTGCACTTGCTGGTTATTGAAGTAAGGACCCGGATCTTGCATTTGCTGGCTGTTATTGTAGTTGCCTGGATCAGGACCCGGCTGACTATAGCGACCGGCATCCGTAATCTGCTGATTGTTGTTAAACTCCATGGGAGGTTGGCAGTTCATGTTCTGCGGGTTTCCATTCCATGGACAGGTGTTCATCTGGTCGTTACCAGAGCAGGATCTTCTACAGGTTCGAGCGATCCTCGCTACAGGTTTCTGGTTGCAGGTTTCCGCCTCTTTCTGGGCTGCCTGCCTAGCCATCTGAGCCTGCAGGCGTTGACAGACCGCATCGTTGTTCCGCCTCCAGTTGTCCGCGCAATAGGATCTGTCTCTGCCGGTTTTCCGGCAACACTTGGGCGTTGCCTTCGTACGGGTTTGACCGCAAAGCTTGGGACCTGGCCACTCGCAGAGATTACGATCGCAACAGCAGTTGTCCGAATTGGTTTGGGTTCGAGGACAGCACATGCATGAGGCATCGGATACGGTCTGCGACGAACATGAACAACATTCCTGATCTGGTTTCCAATTCGGCCTGCAAGCTCTCTGTTGCGGTATTGAACAGCAACTTCCGGACTCGGATCGGGATCGACTTAGTCTTCTTTTACATTGATTACACCGCACACAATAGGTCGTGGGATACCAGCGATCGTTGCCGGAGGTGGATCTTTCATTGGACTTCCCACCGAGCTCTCCCGTTTCCCTTTCCCGAGATGGTGATGGCCTTTCTGGTTCGAGGATCAGTTTGTATAAGGTGTAACCGGGCTTGCTTTCACTAGATCGGTTACTCGAGGGAGCTGGTAGTAATTGGATAATTATATTATGGCAAGAACTGGAGCTTTTGGAGAAAAAGAGTCACCTGTATACTGGCAAAAGGTGGCCTGCGAATAATTTGGCGGATAATCGGTGTTGATGGTGGATTCGTTGTCGCTCAGGATAAAGGAATCCTCCAGTATACAGTTCAATTGACCCATGCAGAAGCTGGCCTTGGCCTGTGTATATTAAAACTGAGTCTTGGGATACTTCTTAGATTAGTCCGTGTCCAGTCACTCACCTCCTCTGTTTCCCCGCATTGAATGTCGCCCAAGAAGTGCAGGTCCCTGAAATATGATTGTCGCGGCACATGGCTATAGCCCTTCTGTTGGCTTCGTCGCATGGCGGCACACTCTTTATCGTAGTAGTTCCGGAGTGCTAGCACTCGGAGCTTTACCTGGTCGGGAGTCAAGCCGCTGTTCATTTCTCGCGTGATCTTTCGCCACGCATCGTCCTGCACAGAACCGCTGTGGTAGCCCGGAGATTGGGGATTCCAGAGGCACTCGCAGGAGCGGTAAAGGCTGATGAGCTTCTGCGTTTGGCTCTCGCTCGGTGCCATCTTGCTTCACAGTCGCTCGCACTCGTTCCCAGCCGCCCGGTTATCAATCTACCATAGTGTTGTCCCCTCTGGACTATGGACAAATTTGGGATTTCAAGTGTTGTGTGTGCGAAATATAGAGTATTTAAACATTTAAAACATAAGCTAAGGACTATGTAATTTCGACCCCAAGCCGAGAAGGTTTGACAAGAAATGCTAATTGAATTTCGGATTTCTTTAAGAATTTAAAATATTAAAAACCATTTTTTTATTTAACTTGTAAATATAAGCCAAACATGCTAATTAAATTAATTCTTACGGATTTCCATAGTGAGCACGCTTAACCATGGCAATATATTATGTGCTTAAATCTCAATTTTCACTAAATCAAAGAACTCTGTCTCTAATTTTGTAAAATAAATGTTTACGTTTACAACCTTTTATTTCGAATATTCTTACGCAATTATTCATAAAAGGATTTATTAAACTTTAACTTTTCACCGAGTTCTTTAAAAGTTTCAGGGTATCAAAAAGTCGACTACTGCGTTCACACTAACAAGCTTTTAGTATTTTTTGTGGTATTTCTGACAAATCAACGCGCATAGTTCAGTATGTTTTTCCGAGCCCTCGTGGCATTTAGCGTCGCAACAATCGCGGTCACACTGGCCACACGGGGCAGAATTAGGCGAAAATAGGCAAATAAAATTTAGAGTGCCACAAATTCCGTTCCACTGTCGCATGCGAGTGCATTTAACGGCTGCATTAATCATTCCGGGCTTATGTAAACCAACGCGGCATCCAGAACCGAAATTTCCGGCCCTTACCACCTTGGGGCGAGACGTGTGTCTGGTATAACCACAAAATTTTCTTTTTTCACTGCTGCGCCTCTCTGAGCCGCCCCCCCAAATTTTCGCGAGTGCGACGGTATCGGAATTGGAATCGGGAATCGGAATCAGGAGTCAGCGGAAAACGAATAACGGAAAACGGACAACGGACTCCCGCAATCGCAAGTGACCCCAATACTCGCATCCGTATCTGTTTAGTGGCCGTCGCCGCCGCCGTACGGAAACCCTGTGCAGTGATTCCGCTCGTTAAATGACCGGAGCGACCCAGGCGAGGATCATCCACGTAAACAGCTGCCTGAGAAGAGGTCGCGCCTAGAGCTTTTCGATCAATCAGCGCCAGTAAGAGCCGTGAACCGTGAAAATGTCCGCGGAACGCGAGATCCCCGCCGAGGACAGCATCAAGGTGGTCTGCCGCTTCCGACCGCTGAACGACAGCGAGGAGAAGGCCGGCTCCAAGTTCGTGGTCAAGTTCCCCAACAATGTGGAGGAGAACTGCATATCCATTGCGGTAAATAAATAACACTCTAGCTCCCTTTGATCTGTGCGATGTGCGCCCCCCTCATCCGCTCCTGGTTCCGCCACTGTGTTATGCATTAATCTCTGCGTGCCGTGCCATGACGTCATGCCTATTAGCGTACATTACCCTTCCCCAATTCGCTGAGCAAATGGAACGCCAGCGGAAAGAGAGAGGCAACTACTACTATTCGCAGTTCGAAGTGGAGCCCCAAAAAAACAAAAAGAGTTGGGAAATATCCACAGAAACGCTCCAAATCAATAGCACTTTGCATGAAATTGATTTTCCCCGGGCTATGTAGCGACAGCTCGTCCGGAATGGGGTGTGGGTGTGTGTGTGTGCGAGTGTTGGCGGTAAAAGGAGAGAAATACCACCCACCCACAAGACATGCTCGAAAGCTGGCCGTTCTTTGGGGGCCGCATAAAAATGCGCTTTTCTAGAGTTTCCAGTCCGCCTTCGGTCGGCGCTTACCTCACTTACAGTACACAGAAAAGCACACATAAAAACACGGCAAAACACCAACACACACACACACACAGAGCGTTTCCCCGCCTTCCATCCCCACCCCGCTCTGTGCCACAGTGAGTCATGCACACGCAAACCATATAAAAAAAAAAAGAAGAAAACAATAAGAGCAACATTGAAGGCAACGGCATTCCGCTGGCCGTATTAATGCTTTTTGGCGCTCTTCTTCGACATGCAGACCATATTTCATAACCGAGTTTTCCGCTAAACGGCTAGCAGCAGCGGCAGCCGCAGGTGTAATCCATCATTTTCCTGGAAGCTAACTTAGGCAATTGAACCAGTTCCAAAAAAATACAAAAAAGAAAATAATAAAACAGACAGAACTAGTAGATGAGACCCTCCATACATACATATGCATTATCATTACTCGCACTTCTCGCGCTCGCCACTCTCCTCTCTTTCTCCGTTGCCTTCTTCTTCTGCTTTGGCCGCTCGTTATTCACTATTCTTCCCCCCGCCATCGCCATCGCCATCCCCATTTCTTGATGCTCATAATTACAATCTGTTTCGCGGCCATGCGTTGAAAATGATTTGAAAGCCAGTCGGCGGGAAAGGCAGTCAGCAGGGCGCGGAGGGGAATCTCCGAAAGAAATTTCACCGCAACCGTACACCGGGAGAAACTACATCTCAATCAATTCCCCTATCTACCCACAGGGCAAGGTCTATCTGTTCGACAAGGTCTTCAAGCCGAACGCCTCCCAGGAGAAGGTCTACAATGAGGCGGCCAAGTCGATTGTCACCGATGTCCTGGCCGGATACAATGGCACGATATTCGCCTACGGCCAGACCTCGTCCGGCAAGACGCACACGATGGAGGGCGTTATCGGTGACTCCGTGAAGCAGGGCATCATACCGCGCATCGTCAATGACATCTTCAACCACATCTATGCCATGGAGGTGAACCTGGAGTTCCACATCAAGGTCTCCTACTATGAGATCTATATGGACAAGATCCGTGATCTGCTGGACGTCTCCAAGATTAACCTCAGCGTGCACGAGGACAAGAACCGAGTGCCCTACGTCAAGGGCGCCACGGAGCGGTTCGTCTCATCGCCGGAGGATGTCTTCGAGGTGATCGAGGAGGGCAAATCGAATCGTCACATAGCAGTAACAAGTGAGTTCAAATCGTGATAGTTAAGAGGTCAAAGTAATATTTTTCCTGTGACATCTCCACGAAATTAATAATTGCTTTATACTTCAACTATTATATAGTTTTTCCAGTGTATATAGCATGACAATGATAATTTAAATAGCTTGTTAACCGCTTGGTTTCAATTCAGCCACCATTGTCACACCCATACATTTAGTTTGGGAATAACTTTTAGTTATTTTAAGCAATTACACTCTTTTTCTGTTTTTAAACACGGTACCCATAGGGTACAAGGGTATTATAAGTTAGTGCCAACCGAGAATGTATGTAACAGGCAGAAGGAGGCATCTCCGACCCTATAAAGTATATATACTCTTGATCAGCGTCACCAGCCAAGTCGATTTAGCCATGTCCGTTTGTCCGTCCGTCTGTCTTATATCATAAAAAACTTTAAAAAAGCTATATTTGTTATATTTCGTTTAAAGTAAATAAATAGAATTAACTAATAGGCTTGTGGGGACGTTTTCTGAAAATTTGAGTATAATCGGATGATAAACATGGGAGATATTAGCAAAAT
>JAEIIF010055342.1:0-11531 GCA_018874455.1 Drosophila trapezifrons
AATTCAAGAAAGATATTTCTAGAATTAAAGGATATTTTGAGGTTTTTTTTTATGAGTGCATTAACAAAATTGAATGCCCGATTTATGATGCAGATATTATAAAAAATGTAAGCTGCTATGTAAATCAAACATCCCCAAGCACCAGGACATTCTCTATAGAATTTTACGTAACCGAAGACTTGCATGATCTTAAGGGCCAATACACACTGTCCATAAAGCGAGGATCATTCATATCAGAATTAATATCAACAGCTATGAATTTTTGGAAGATATTGGCAAGCTGATTTACTCAGGATGTTCACCGCTGAAGTGCGGCGAGTCTCGAATATTCCACTGGAATGTCCCATAACAAAGGTAAGTCAGCTTATCACAAATACTATAATATGCCTTTATAATATATATTCTTCTTAATATAAGAATAAGCTTTACTATATTAGGAATTTCACATTGAACACTAAAATGTTACCTAGTTATATACCAAAATTAGACTTCATATCGGACACTTTACTAAATCATAAGAATAAAAAAGCTGTTCGAGCAATAATTTACGGCAGTCTGGATCGCAACTAAAATAAGCAGTTTTCAAAGACACTTTTGTAATTAATAAAGGAAGTTCATAGTTGTAGTAATAGTATAAGAACGAAGTAATAGTATTAGTAATTTTGTTTAGTATTTGTTAACTCATTCGGATGGCTATTAATCCAAATTACAATTAGTCGCTCGTGTCAGTGGAGCTTTTAATGGAAGTATTGATGGGTATCGGCATAATTATAAATATCAATGAAATCTCAATAAAATATCTTTATTTAGCAGTAGCAGCGAGCTTGGAACATTTTGATTTTATATTTAGTCTTAATTTAGTTACTTACTAAAATGAACGTCAAGAGCTGTACATTTTGGTTAGGCCTGCTTTTGATGACACTCGTTTCAGGAAGTGCTCGGGCAATGGTAAGAGGAATTATAAAAGGTCTAAATGCTTCACTTATTGTTTCCTCTAGACCGGTGCATACATGACCAAGATTGAGTGCTCGAATTATGCTCCGGAAATATTGAAAAATGTAAGCTGCTATGTTAATCGAACATCCCAAAGCACGGGATCATTCTCCTTAGAGTTTTCACTAAATGAAGACATACATGACGTTCAAGGCCTTTACAAAGTATCCGTAAAGAGAGGCTCATCCATAATAGAATATTTATCAATAAAAATTGATATTTGCGAGGCATTAGGAGGCTTTAAATCAAATTATTTACTTAAAATGTTTGTTACTGAAGTACGACGAGTTTCGAATTTACCATTCGAGTGTCCCGTGAGATTGGTAAGTAAGCCTAACCAAAATGCAACTGTATTTAATATATATAATATACATTTATAATAATTTTCAGAATAAGCTGTATTATATTAGGGAATTCACCATTGACGCAAAAGCCTTGCCTAGCTATCTACCGGAAATGGACTTCATATCGGACATCCAATTAAACTTTAAGAATAAAAAGGCTTCTCGAGTATTGATTCACGGCCGTCTTGTTCGTAACTGAATTAAATAGTTTTAGTAACACTGTTGTAAGAAAATAACAAGTAACGTAACCAGTAACAACAACATGCAAATGAATAAACCAATTAATTACTTTATTTCTTTCTCTAAATATTGATTACTTGTTTTAGCAGATAGCCTATTTTTGGTAGTAGTATATTTTTTAGTTAATACCCTGTATTTACTCTTGTCATCGACAGCGCTCTCGCTCTCTCACTTTCTCTCTTCAAAAATAATGTTGATGACAATTCGATGAATAGCTCATGACAGTTAGATGACAAATTAATGAATAGTCGATGAAATATGTTGATGAAACATCGATAAAATGTGGATTCATTTTTATTCTACAATTTTGATGACAGAACCCTGTTTTTGTTGATAAATATTTCATGAAAAGTTGATGAATTTGTCTCTGATGACAGCCTAGGATATACACATGTTAATTTCATCAATTTGTATCTAAATTCATCCATGATTCATAAACAAAACCTAGCTCGTCTTGGTGACCTTCTGATGACTGCAGGGTAGTAGTAGTATTAGGAGTTGTATTGGTAGTGGTATTTGTTCACTAAGCCCAATTAAACCAACTCAAAATCAGTCGTTCGATCCGCTAAAGCTATTAATGGAAGAACTGATGGGTAACGACTTAATTTTAAATATCCATGTCAGACATCAATAAAATCTCTTCATTGAGGTTTTGTATTTTCAGTCTACATTTAGTTTTTCGCTAAAAATGGACTCTAAACGAATTTTCACCTTGCATCACCTGATTTGCTTGGCCTTCATTTCGACATGTGCTCGGGCAAAGGTAAGTACAATTCTTTGAAACTAATAAGAGCTTAGTAAGACGAATTCGATTTCATATTTTACGTGACAAGATGGATATCAATATGACTAAAATAGAATGCCTGAATCATGCACCGGCACTATTGAAAAATGTAAGCTGCCATCTGAATCAAACATCCCGGGGCACAGGGAAGTTCTCTGTAGAGTTTTCCCTAACCGAAGACTTGCATGAAGTCACGGGCCACTACTTATTGTCCGTTAAGCGAGGATCATCCAATATAGACTATATTTCATTGGATATGGATTACTGTCAGATATTAGTAAGCCAACACTCAAATTATTTAATGAAGGGTTTTATCAACGATATCCGGCGATTGTCGAACTTTCCATGTCAATGTCCGTTCAAGATGGTGAGTAAATTTATTAAAATTTATTATTACAGTCATTGTTAATACACAATTTAAACACATTTCCTTTAAGAATAAGCGCTATTATGTTAACGAAGCCAGCCCCGATACAAGGATTCTGCCCAGCTATATTCCGGAAGTTAGCTTCATTTCGGATACCAAAATAAATTACAAAAATAAAAAGGTCCTACAATTTATATTCCATGGCAACCTTGTTCGCAGTTAAAAGATTGATTTTGTAGCACATCGTGTTATGAAACTTTAGCAGAACTATAATTATTTTAAACAATAACATCATTAAAGAGCATTAACGTGAAAGAGCATTTCAAAATATATTAATATTCTAGATTTAATTTAATATTTAAATACATACGGACATAATAACACACAAACATAAGGATATACGGACATACGAACTTACGGACACAAGGATATACGGCTATACGGGCATACAGACAAAAGAACAACCGGATAAACAGTTAAACGGACAAACGGACATACGAACTTACGGACACGCAGCCATAAAGGCATACGGACAGACGGACGAACGGTCACACTAACACACGGACATAAAGAAAGAAACAATTATTAGACAGATGATAACATATGATTACGTACAACGGACTTGAAATCGATTGGCCCTCTTACTCCATGAGTATCAGTTATAAAATAGTTCACCTCAGGATTAAATCAATATCAACTGAAGAATCTTCTCACATATTTAACACAGCATTTTTCGCTCAGTGTTAACCCGACTCATGTGAGCGGTGTCGCGGCAGTAGATAAGTTGGGTCTAATGTTCATCGATGCTTGACAAATGGCCGCTGTCACGACCACCAATCCCACCTAGCATCTCGCCCGGAAGTCCCACCCAGAATCATTGTCATCATCCGTGACAGGGGCAAAAACAATGGGGAGAGGCCACTCGCCAGTTTCGACACGCTCCGCAAATGAGGCCATTTTCAATTTCAGAATTTATGGAACGGAGATGGTCACAGCCCAGTGCTGCTCCTCATCCCGATGGCTCATTCAATTTCCCCAATCCAGTCCCAACCGTGGATCCTGCCCTCCCCGCGTCTATCACACATGCACTTGGCAGAGCAATCGAGGGTGTTGATGACGATGATGGCGGCGGCAGGACAATGCGTAAATGAAACTTTCCATGTTGTTTGCCATTGGAGTGGCCATTAAATTTTCATGCCTCTGTCCGAATATCTGTTTCGGCTGCATCCTTGCTGCCATAGCAAGGACATTCCATGTCCGCCCCCGCCCCGAACCCCTCCGCACTGGGGACTTGTTTTATGTTTGGTGGGAAAAAGTTAATTGAAAAATTTGTCATATGCAAATTACTCAACTCAGCTTGTGGAGTGTGCGAGTCCCTTCAAAATGGCCAGCATTATTTTCACAAAATCCATACTAGGCTCCAACAGCAATTTCCACTGAGCTGGGGCTCAGCTATCGATGAATGGACACAAACAAGCTGCTCCTGTCTGCGGCACAAGGGAGTCGCCTTCTGTCCGAACCTAATCCAAACAATTTCTTTCGATTTTCATCCGGAATGTTACAGTCGATGGCGTCTCAAAAGGGGTTTCTTAGCTTTTTCAGCTACTGTGGCGGCTACTGTGGGAAAAACTTAAGAACGACATGGGAGTCCTTTGGTTTTAGCTAGATAAATTACCCTTATTTTAAAGCCGAGATGGGGTTGAAGTCCCCCATGGATATGACGAGAACCCTGGCAGTAAAAAAATATTAGGAAGATCAGAAAATATTAGGTAATTGAGTAGATTTGGTTTCTGATCTTTAAGAAATACTCGTAGGCTTCTTAATATTTATGATTTCTATATATATATATTTATATTGTTATATATATTATGATGCATTGTTCAAAAAATATTTTCTTAATGTTTTTACAATTGTGTCGCCTAATTTCGATTTTAGATTTTATACATATTGTGTTTTGGTTTATTTAATATTCAATTAAAGGGAATAGCAAGCATTAAATAAAAGTTTTATAATTAGTAATATTTAATATGTTTCATATTTGTCTTTTAGCATTAAATTTTATATTTATTTTACTTTCACCAAGAGCATTTCATATTCGATGCTCCTCTGTAAGGAGGAAACGTTTCTTGTTTTTATGTGGGCCATCCATTCTGATTGGATTTGAGTCTTGCCATAAAAATGCCAAAGCCCGATGGACACCAACCGAGGCTACAACAACAACGATAACAATTTCTGCAGGATGCGCAGGATGAGGACTAATGTCGTGCGTCCTTTGTTGTGCTGCGCCGTTATCATTGGCCAAGCATCAAAATCAATAAGCGTATGAAATGCCATAAACATCAAATTCGAAAGGATGCTCTCTTTAAATCGACTGAAGCCCCAGTCCAAGCCCAAGCCATTCCCATTCCGATACCCGCTCCATCACTTTGTAATAAACTCTGACATTGCGTATACGTCGCGTGGGCCGCCTCTCAGAACTCGCCCACTCAGTGGAGTGTGTGCAAAGCCCAGACGCGTGGCCGAGGTGAAACCGTCAAGTTCTTGCCATCAATAATCCATGGGAAATGTCCGAGACATTTGCCCCGATTGAAGGTAAGTCACAAGCAAACATAATGAGCTTAACTCGAGACAAGCGGCAGGCAATTCAGCATCTCAACTGTCCCATGCATAAGGAACTGTCGCAACAGAGAAAACATTTTCTTTGTAATATAACTTTGATAGTTTATGAATTATCATAATTATTAAAAAAGGTAAGTAAAAGTATCATGAAAATAGATTCAACCAGAAAATTATCAACTCAAATAGACCGTTTAGCTTTACAAAGTCTTTGTTTATATAAATTGTTGTAAATAAATTTACGACTGTTAATAACTTCAATAATATTTATATTTTATACATATTACTATAGATTTTTTTATTATTATCTGTAATAGAAACCTTTAAGATAGGCTTACCTAACAAAAGATATAATTATCTCACTCGAAGCCAATGTTTCATCCCTTTCTATTTTGGTTAGCAGTTTAATGGTAATTTCTTGCAGTACACTTTCCCTTTCACGCACTTTTCCTTTTTTTGGCACTCACAAAGAGCATTAAACCTCGGGGCTTAGGGCCCAAATATAGAACATCGAACAACAATGTGCATCGCCGTTTTGTTTTAGTCAAAGTTTTTCAAGGATTTCGTTTTGGGTTGGGCGGCCGAGAGCTTTTCATTTGCCGGAATTTAATTATTTGTGGCGCTTTTAGTCGCTTTTTTTGCGCAGCACTCGTCACCTACACACAAAATGGCGAGGCTTTGTGTGGAGTTTGCGATAAAACAATTAGTGAATTTGTGTGTGAGTTTGCGGAAAGCCCTGTGAGCTTATTGTGGCATTTGTCTATTCTTGATTGAAAGGGAATAATTACATAAGGTCGGCTAAACTGCGCTGAGAACGTATTGAATTTCCCTGAAAACCTATTTTTAGCAATCGGTTCTAAGTGTTGTGTGCCATTGAAAAATTTTCTCGAAACCTACTGATGAGGGTTTTATACAGCTTTGAACGGTTTCCAGAGCAGAAAAGAATTTTTCCCTGGAAATACTGGTTGAGCCCAACTATTGCCACATTTTTTCCTGCAGGAATAGAGGCAGATTTAGCCTCGGATAAAATAAAGTTCCAGATAAATAAAGTTGTTTACCGCACTTTGAAAATAAACAACTGCATTAAATTTGATTAATGACAGTTTATTTATAAAGTTTAATTTACTTTTCTATAAAGTTGTCGAATTGTATACTTGTATTACTAGATTAAAACATATACCTTAACAAACTCAAGGTTTATTTTAATGTGAACTGTTGAATATTAAATTAATAAAACACTGAATTTAATTTATAAATGTAGATGGAAAATGATTTTTTTTCTGCCTTATTTTCTCTAAGAATTAAGTACCAAAAACCCTTTTAGATGCAATCCTTTAACTTTTAGATTATTCACGCAAATGAAGTGGCTGCCTCGGAGTAAGCAAACGATTTCTCCCCTTGTAATTTTCCATTGAAAAACCATTGAATTTTCGATTGGCAGCAACCTCAAGGACATTGCCGCTTCGTTGGGCGACAAAAACAGAAGCCCGTTGAGTGCGAATGAAAAACAAATTAAGAGTTTAATTAACCGGGCAGAAGCGAGGTCCAAAATAGATATATCATTGATCAAATTAAAGGAATGACAAGTGAATATTAATCCACTGGCTGCTTTTCCGAAGGCCCGGCCTTCCGTTTTCATTTTATCTGTTTCTGTCTCTGTTGTTGTTTATCTTGCAAACTTTTGAGTTATTATGCAATAGTCGTACTTGCGGCCAGCTCATTAATTTCACTTTGCGGTTGCGAAAAACGAGCATTTATAGCCCTGGCGGTTTAAGTTCTTGGTCAGCTGAAAATAATTACTGTGATTAAAACATATTAAAGCATATTTAACCGGGCTCAATCGACTCATTTTCGGCGCGCCCCAAGGACCCATTCATCTTCTTAATTATCCGTGGTCTCTTTTCACAGTCGAAGAAGGAGCAGTCGCAATCGAAGGCCCAATTTATTGGTTAAATATTTACATTGCTGTGGTTTCGGCTTAATTAAGATCGATCAATAAAACAACACCCTAATGAATACTAAAGGAAATAATGCTTTTAAATGTAAGTAGAATGTAATATTTAATTAATACATTCAGTGTGGCTGCGGCTCCTCTTAAGTATTGATTCTGTAAAGTATTCACATCAAGCCAAATTACCTAATTTTGGCAGGTAATCTGTTAATTACTCAGCTTAACACAGCTCAGCTAATACAGCAGAATATTCACTTGATTTTATATATTTTTTCCCTGTTTAAGTAAGTTCCTTAATAAATTGAACTTTTTTTTGGTTGTCCTTGTCAACGCAATTATTAGGCAAAATGATTTTTAAAAGCCAATTTAATCCTGCCACATAGTTTCATATTTAATAATAAAATGAAATTAGTACCTTCAATTATTTATTTGCCATATTTCACTGGAATGACACATTAAATGAATAACAACATAGATCACTTAAAAAAACTTTAAGCTTAAGCCCTTTTGAAGTATGTGAGATTATATAAACAAATTTACAACAAAATAGGTTTCTTAGAATATTATCAGCAAACCCTTTATATCCTGAATACACTCTGAAATATTTTTAAGGATCACAGATGAATTCGAAAGGCTTTATCAATGCAATTCCCCAATTATTAGATTATTTCTTTCTATGGATGCCCCAATTAGTTTATGTATTACTTTCAAAATAATTATTTTTGTGGATTTTCAGGATTTTAATTAAATCTCTCTCAGACAAGGACTAATTTTTTTTTAAAGTGCCGCGACCTAATGAAACTTGACCTCGCCTTAACGAATGGCAAACACGTTTATCAGCTGTCAGGCCGGCAAACTTTATTCAATTTAAGCGCTCGCCACGAATAATCAGTTGGCCCTCATCAGCGGCAACGGGGCGAGTGCCGCGAATCGGTCTTAGCTCCTCCGTTTAATTTGCATAACTTTCACGAAGGTTTATTAAGGGTTTCCGAGAAGGAGGAAATAGCCCGCTACTGAAAAGCTAATTCGAATCCTTAGAAATGTCTAATAGCAACGCACCTTTTATTCTAGTAATACATAGCAACTTTATCATTAAATATATCTTTCATTTATAAAAATTTAAAATATTATTTTATTATAACTTCATCTAAAGTAAGTAACTATTTTCATAAGGTTTCTATTTCTACTTATTATTTATACATTTTTTATTCTTTCCTTGGATTTTAAATATTTAAACGATATTTTTTACCTAATTTTAAAGACAGAAACTCACTTTGCCTCGTTGATGCTGCCGAGATTATCCCGGTTTTCGATGATGCTGGAGAGGAGACTGACCACCTCGGTTCTGTTGAGGCTGTTCAGCAGCGTCGTGTTCACGATGCTGTTCAGCTCGAACCGCCGGACGGCGAGTATTGTGCAGTTGACCAGCAGCTCGGTGTCCACGATTTCCGACATGTTCCGAGAATTTCTGGGATGGGGGCTGCGCCTGGTTGCGTTGCGTAATGATACCGAAGCACTTGTGGCACATTTAATGCTGCGGCGCCATAGAAACCTTTATGGTCGACGGATGTCTCTGCGAGGGCAGCGAGACCCTGTAGGCGTTGCACACACGCCTTAATTACTCTGTAAAATTCGACCTTTCACTTGCATCCGCATCCGCTTCCCCTTTGGGCGCTTGATCCGTTCTTTTGTGCGGGTCCTTCAATGGTTCTTTTTTTTTCGCCCTAACTACTCTTAATTTGGGGGCGTGGTCCGAAGAGAAGTTGCATTACCCGCTGCATGTGGCAAGTTGGCGCCACTTTGTGGGGGAAATTGCCAACGCTTCGCTCGTCCCGTTGATAATCACTAACAATATAACGTATACGCAGTGTTGGGAGTTTATTAAATTTCACGACTAGATTTTTAGGATTCTGAAACCCCTAATATGGCATTAGTTTTGCATTGAATAATAAATTAATATAAGGTACACGATTATTAATCTTCCTTAATAAAATGGGGTTTTAATTAATTTGTATTTCAATATATGATGAGATCTAAGCTTTTCCCAAACACTGTTCCATTATTAAACAAACATTAACAGCGTTTCACTTCACCTGATAATAAAGTAGCAATAATTGTTGTCAATCACAACGCACAATTTAACACTCCTCAGCCCCACAATTATGCTTTGTTTTAGCTGTCACCCTTTTAATTGAATCTGTTTTGTTTTACTACTTAGTATGCATTTTTTTTGTCAGAAACCATTTAAATTTTAATTAAAATAGCATAAGCCAGCTTAATCAATTGGTATTTAAAATACCGCACTGATTAATCACTTAACGAGCGTTTAAATTCGTTTTTTAATCACATTTTCACACTCATTTTTTCATTCGGCTTTTGTTTATTCTACAGATTTTTGCCGCAAGCAAACTGTGGTTATTTTTTTAGCCCGACACACACACACACTTACGCACCGAAATCACCGTTAGACGGATATGTGGGTTTAAAATGGCGCCCGAAATTCACCGTTAGCTACGCGTTTTCTGCGCGCGTTCTTTAGCGCTGCAAGTGCCGCCGCCGACTGAACGCTCCTTACATGAAAGGACCTACAAAGTCTGCAGCTGCCTCAGTCGCTGCCGCTGCCTCTGCCTCGGCCGACGCTAACGGGATGGCGTCGCCATGAGCCAGTCAACACTCACACACAGACACACAAACAGGAGCCTCACACACACTCGCTTACAAGCGCCGCACAACCTGTTGAGATTGAGAGAACCCTGGCAACATTTGCCATCTGCCGGACTCATGTGGCTGGATCCTTCGTTTATAGCAACACTTTTCGTTAAAGCTCATTTAATGTTTGGGTTTTTAAAAGGATTATTACCAACCTAGCGACTATCCTACATGATTTATATTTTGAATCATTCTTGAACAAAAGAAAAATATTTCGTTTAAACTTTGGATGATTCCCTAAAACTATCTATAATGCTTGCTCTACCAAAATGTATGCAGTTATTAAATATTTATATATTTTACAAATACCGAGATATAAATAAGAAATAAAAATAAATATAAAAACAAATATATATTTTTCCATATTGACCCCGACGTGATTTGAACACGCAACCTTCTGATCTGGAGTCAGACGCGCTACCGTTGCGCCACGGAGTCAGGTTGGAAGCCCCGAGCTCACTTAACTTAATCACCTAGAGAGCTGATTCAATAATGTTTCCACTAATCAAGCACAAAGCTATCTATGTATATAAATTAAATTATACTATTGCAACTAATCAACAGCATACCACTCTATGTAAATAACAAAAAAAGATGTTTAAAGTGATAAGATAAGTGCCGTCAGCTATATTATTCTCTATCTATCGCTGTCTGTTTAATCTTTAAATGCCTGAATGCCATGGATAGAATAACAAATTAATATGCAACTTAAAGTTATTAGGAAATAATTTATTAATAAATAAAATATTTAATATTTCAGCAGTTGAGTATTACCCATTTTGGGTATACTTAATATTTTAAATTCATTCTTATAGCTATTATTGACTTTTAGCTAAGTTGAGCTAATAATAAATCAAAGGAGAACGTATATACAACGCCACCTTTAGTCCATCTGTTATGTCTGGTAAATTCATTGTGCTGGCTCTTGGGGTTTTGTAATGATGTTTTGTTCAGCTCACCTGTTATGCCTTTGGTATTTTTGGTTTATGTTTCATTTTCACTTTCGGATTCGGTTTTTGCTTTCGCCGTGGCTGCTTCAGATAGACTTTGAGCGAGTAATATGATGAATGACCTGTAAATGATGGCAAAGGACACGGTTCAAGCCCATACACACACACACACACGGTCTCCCCCCGAACAATGGCCACTTCAAGGACCGAGGACTGTTCAAATGAACGCTTGTGATTGTGTGTGCTGTGCGGTGCGTTCGTTTGTTTGTTGTATTTTGTGTTTGCTAATGTCTGGAAATGTTTATGTCTGCCTCTCTATCTAAAGCCGCACCTCTCTCTCTCCTTCTTTCTATCCCCCCATGTGATTATGACTGTCCATTCAGGCGGGTCCTAACACCCTCAAACTTCGGGTTTGCTCCTCCTAAATGGACCCTCGCACTTGCACACTAAGAACTATATTCCAGAATTTAGGGATTATTGTAATTACAATTTTATTACAATATTTAAAGCACAGATTTTCAGGCGGGCTCCGGTTTTCACTTTTTTTTCTCGTTTTCGTTTTGGGCGAAAACGTACG
>JAEIIF010055348.1:0-11220 GCA_018874455.1 Drosophila trapezifrons
CTTCACTGCGTTGCAAACTTCTGACTAAAATTATAATACCATGCAAGGGTATAAAAATATTGGTTACCCAAAAAATAAATTAACTTACAGGATTCATTTAAAGGGTAATTTAACAGCCTTTCTATAATTGGGATGTCCCCTATACGTCTAACTGACTAACTATCGCCGAACGACTGAAACATCGCCGATATGTTTAGACGTATAGGGAACGACCCAATCAAGTACGCTGATAAATGTTCAAACAAAAACCCAGTCGCAAGCCCCGGATATACCTTTTGCATTCTTCTTATTTATCTTTAATGGCTTTAAACTGTTAAACCTACTATTTAGCAACCCAAGACAAGACAATATTCGAATTCTGTCGCCACACTTGTCGACAAGTTCAATTTATACGGGACAGCTGTTCATTCCATTCGATTTCTTCAGTCAGTTAGTCAGTTTGTTAGACGTTTAGGGAACACCCCATATGAGTTAGTTATTTTTAGCTATTTTTTACCTTTTATATAGCTGTTGGTAGAGCCTATTAAGTGTGAACTATTGCCGTGGAGGAGAAAACCAGCTCCATTGTCTGGCGAATTCCAGCATTATGATCGATTTTATTTAATATTTTAAGGGCAATTTTATTATTCAATAAGTTTGAGTATTGGAATATCTTTAATATTACTTAATAAAAGTATTCTAATTTGGTTTGGAAAACAGCTATTATTCCCGCTAGCCGATATTTTCAAATTTGTCCTGCTTTTGTCAATCGAAAAACGCTAGATCTAGTGGGAAAATAGCTCAATTAGCAGCACTGCAGGGGTGTCTCTGGCATGATACATGGTCTCAGGTAGCGCCAGTTTGTCCCAGTGTTCCCAAATCAGTGGTTTTCCCCCAAGAATTAGGGATTTTTGACGTGCTAGAGGGCATTTTAGGGGGTAAACATGTTTAGGGGGAAATCTCGACTATTTGAGATTTTTTAGGGTGAATGGAAAATTTTTATCTGGCAACACTGGTTGCTTGACGGCTTGTAAAATTGTTGAGATTTCAAATGGTTTGTTTCTATATAAAAATACACAAAATTACCGACCGGAGCGGCAGCAAGGAACGAAAACCCAAAACGAACACCGTGACCTGTCCCCGCCTACCTGCGGCCGCAGATTTCCGCGAAGACAGCCGCGGATCCCAGGTAGGCAGATCGCCGTATAGGCCTGGGGAATGTATTTAAGAAACCGACGCGCCATCGAGACGAGCCAGAACATGGACCTTTCGGATGCAGTAAATACGTTCTCGGAGGAGCGCTGCAGAGAGCAGCTTCAGTGCTCGCTGTCCTCCGTGGATCTGGAGAGCGAGAGCGACCTCTCTTTGGCCTTCGAGCGCGAGGAAGAGTCCCCCATGGGCAGCTGCGACGAGCTGCCGGCCTTCGAAATACGCGCATTCTCCCCGCACGGACGCACTCCGTCGCCAATAGACGACCTCAACCTATCCGACATCGAGACGCCCAAGCAGCAGCACCTGCCCCGTCCCCAGGAGATGGAGCCCCGCCAGAACAATCCCGAGTACGTGGCCCTCCACGAGATCAACGCCCAGATCAGCCCGCCCAGCGACGCCGACGACTCCCGGGTCACACTGAGCCGCAGCAACAGTCTAGAGACCATCTTCGAGGGCGTCTTTCTCAACACCCCGCCTCGGGAGAAGGCCACCAATAGCAGCTTGAACTCCAGCTCCGCGCGCTACACCCCCAAACGCAGTCGGGTTAATCTCATGGCACTTGTGGCCATCGGCAACCGCCTGCACACCGGCAAGGAAAACCAATCGCCGGGACTCCCCAACTCACAGGACCCCACTTAGTGGCCGTCGAGTCTACGATCCCAACCAAAGCCATGGAGCACTCGCTCAGACTGCCATCAATGTTCTAGACTAAGATACGATATAAACTGTAAGTGTGGACGCTGCATTCCACCAGTCGGCAGGTGTACACAGCATTTTGTGTATCCTGGCGCTGATCAGACAATAGATTCATGGTTGCCAAGGTCAGGCTAGAAGGTTTTAGTTTTTGTGGTTAATAAAGATTGTCTTTCCATGTTTCAAACATTAACTTAACTTGAAGGTTTCCGTGTATTTCGGTGGGTTGATCTTCCAGGTAGTCAAGATAATCAGCGGGAATAGTTACAGGCGGTGGATAATCCGCGGTACCTGCTACGAGAGCTATAAAGCGAATTATCCGCAGCGATGTCGGATTAACCCAAGGAAGAGGGCGGTCTCTCGAGCCAGTAAGTAATATACAAAAAATGTATATTCTGTCACGACTTAAAGGATGATTTTTGTAGCCGGGCTCCGAGCTTAAAATCGGTGCCCAACCCTGCTTTCTATATATTAGATAAACTAAGCACTTTGCCAACTAAATAGTTAATTTTCCGATGCCATCTATTGAATAATTTGGCTTGCCATTAATACTTATCTTGAATGATTTATTTTGAATTAAATTTACCTTATTACTAAGATTCTTAGACGATAGTTTTTTATGGAAAGGGTATAAAAAATAAGTATTCTTCGCGTATACATACATATACATATCTCTTTGTAAGATAACTGGAGCACCACGTTCAAAAATTCTTTTCCAAATTCGCGTTTCACACGAATTCCTGATTTGGTCGAGGCCTAACTTCAACGTTAAGTGAGAAATTAAAGTAACGAGCATTTTAAGTAGTTAGTAGAAGTATTAACATAACAGGAATGTTTTTTGCCGAACACATCGCAAGTAATACAGCGGGCAAACACACTTCCCTATGGAAGAATAGGGATTAAGAATTTCGGACTAAGAATTTTGTAATCAGTGTTACAAACATCAATGTCGCTTGGGATCGCTTAATTAGTTTCTCTGTTCGCTGTCCATGCACCTCCTTATGGCTGCTTGAAGTCCTACGCCTTCGATCAGAAGTTCTTGGAGTGGCGCGACGCCGAAAAGACTTTCACGCGCAACAATCCTGGATTCACCTCCTGCCAGCTGAGCAATGGAAAACAATTAGCAAGGTCAGACTAAACAATAGCCATTAGTTGACTTACTGCAGGCGTCGCTCGCCCAACCTGGACTTCACACGGTTCTTGATGGTGGGCACTCCGTTGGCACTGTGCAGACCCCGGCCTGTGATGATGAATACGTGCTTGTAGACGCGTGTGCAGTTGCGCAGCACGGTAATGTGGCGATCGAGGAACAAGTCCAGGCAGCTAATCGCCTCCACCGTGTGCAGGTAGTGCAGGTCCAGCAAGTCCGGGTTGTTTTGCGTGTGCCGGTGCACCTCCATGATGCAGTTGGCCGCCCGCTGATTGAAAGCGTCGATCTTCTGCTTGTGCAGATTGGCTATCTCTGAGTAATAGAGCGCCACGTTGCCATTGCCACGCTGCACCGCCTGTTTCGCCTTTAGGTAGCATTCTGCCTTCAACTGGGAGTGGTGGGCAGCCAGGTTGCGTGTTTCCTCAAAGTCTCGCAGAGCGGCACACTTGGCCTCCTCGTGCAGCACCGGCGAGCGGCCGGATAACGATTGGGAACTCGAGCGTTGGCCGGATGAGCTCTGTTGTAGTCGTTTCTGCTGCTGCTTCTGCTCCTCGAGCGCTACTTGCGCACTAAGCTGAAGGATAAAGAGTCGAAACGGAAAGGTGAGAAGGAAATAACATATTTACATTATTTTAATCGCACCTTCTCGCCCTCTCGTAGAGCCTGCTCATAAAGCTCCGCGCCGCTGAGCGAGCTCTGCACGTTGCCGCCAAGGACTTCGACCGTCCGACCGTAGTTGCTACCTGTAGCCATGAAAGTCTCGAGCACCGTGTCGTTGGGTATTTCGGGGAACGTCTCGCACAGCTTCATCTTCGTCAGATGGGTGGCAATGTCGTTGGGCGGTTGTTTGCGGGTGGCCAGCTCTGCCGCCTTCTTGGCGGCCAGCTGTTCGCTGTTATAGATGCTCCATGCTAGCTCCATGTCTAGCAACTCACCCACATTGCTCGGCGACTCGCTGCAGTCGGCGTATTCCGGATGCTTAAGCAGGCGGGCGAACTGTTCGTCGTCGCGCAGCGTCTGCTGGCGCTGCTCCTCCAGTTGATTGTAGACAGCCTCCTTCCACAGCATATACAGCTGCTTGGCCAGCTGGCGCGGCATAAATATCTTGGTGGCGGAAGGCAGCTCTTGCTCCAGCGGCAGCATCTCGTCGTATGTGTCGAACTGAGCGCGCAGACGCTCAATGAACATGCTGCCCAGATCCATTTCCAGCAGAGTATTGTCTTCAGGGTCGACCTCCTCCTCCGGCTCCTCCTGCTCTGCCTCCTCGGGCGCTTCTGGCACAACGGGCTGATCCAGAACCCCATTGCGGATGTCGCGGATTTTTCGCGTGTGCTCAGAGTATTGCTCGTCACCTGAAACATAATAGATATTAGCTTTTGCAAAGGGATTTACGTCCCGATTTACGATTACCGAGTACGAAGCAGTTCTCGATCTGCAACTGCAACTCCTTGTTGGTGGGCACTGAGGTGCGTTTGTTGCGCTGCTGACGCTGCGGCTTCGGCACTGGCTTGGCAGCTGCCGGAGATGGCGACGAGGAACGAGGCGTGGTAGCTGGAGACCCCTCCTGACCTTTTTGTGGATTGCCGCAGTCGCATTGGAATTGCAGAGCCTCCTCTGGACTAAAATCTGCCTCTGATCCGAACTGATCCGAGCCCGTCTCGGCGTTCAGTTCGTCCTCTTTGATTAATATATCGACGGCCCAGTCCACGTCGGCTTTGCACTTGACAAACAGGTCCCACAGGCCCGTCATCTGCTTGTTCGGATACATCTGGCGCAGTAGGGCAAATCCCCCCGGCTCGTTGGGGCAGTTGGGACAGTGCCGCTGGAAGGGCTTCGGCTCACTGGCTTCTGTCTTTGGTTTCGCTTCCTCTACTTTGCAGTTGTCGCGCAGTAGCTCGATCAGTGATTTCTCAAGTACCCCTGAAGCTGGAGCAGCCGAGTCTCCTGAATCTGGCAATTCCGCTGTCTGGGACCAGTAGGAAGGCGCTCCCTGCTCGTAGGGCACCCAGGTCTGTGCGTTTGCATTCAGCTTGATATTTGTGGATGGTTGCGCTGGAATCGAAGCATCCGATGGTACCTTCTCATCGAAATTAGCGACGACAGGCAGAGCGGGAAGTGGAGGATGTTGTCGCAGCTGCGGTAATGTCACCGTGTACTTTGTCTCCTTCATGAGCTGTAAGAAAAGGATTAGACCATTAGAGAGGACTATCTCGCCTGTTCTCGATTTGGAACTCACCCGAATCAATTCGGCGACTGTGGTTCGTTCGTACCGCTCCAGCATTCGTTGTATGTTCTCCCTGGGCACCTGGTGGACATTCTTTTGCGCCAGCTTGCTGGCAGACTTGCACCAGCTGGTTTGCGGCTCGAGCAGCTCCAGCACGTAGCCGTACTTCACGGCTATCTGTACATACGGCTGCATCTCCCACACCATCGTGTTGGTATTGTCCACAAAGATGGGACTCCATCCGCGGGCGGCCTTCTCGCGCACCCGCTGCTGGTTCCACTCGTGGGCGGCTGGCAGCAGGGTGGGATTGAACTCGTACCCGTGGCGAGACTTAAAGTAGTCGTCCGTGCTAAGCACAAACTCCTGCACGCCGTGCCGCTCGAGCTGGCGGCTCTGGCGCAGCAGGGACTCGGCCAGCGTGGATTTGCCGCTGCCCGAAGGTCCGCGCATGATAACCATAAGCTTGTGGCCCGCCTGGGCCTGCTGGCAGATTCCATTTAGTTGCTTGCTGTTGTTGTTGTTTGGGGGCCTGCTCGAATTGCTGGCAGGGCACATTCTGATGGAGCCCGCTGCTCCGGGAGTGGCATATTTTCTTGGAGTATTATTGTTGCCATGACTGGTGGCTCTGCTGCTGTTGTTGTTTTTGCTGGCGTTGCCTACCAAGAGCGACAACTCCGCTGGCTCAGCATTATTCGGTGCCGCCGACATAGCGTCTCAGTTATCTTTTCGAGCCTGCAATGTGAAGCGATCGCGTTGAGTTCGTCCCACGTAATGCGCAGTAATCAGCGAGCTGTTCCCCGCCTCCCTAGCAGCCCCTTATCGCATCCGGGCCTCGGACTCACCACTACCAGACCAGACCAGTTGGGGAAAGATCTCAAATCCACTCGGTTCAAAAACTGTTGCACAAACGCCTGGCTGCCCACGCGTCGTCGGACCCCCTTGGCCACTCCCCTTCCCGTCCTTACGTGTAGGTGGTTCTCGTCCAAGATGGAAACCTCCCGCCAATACGTTTGTTTGTTTATTTCGAGAATAACAGCTCTCGAATTGGTTGCATCGCAAAAATGGGAAAAACCACGTCTGAGCAGAGTCTATCGATAGCATGCACCATCGGACGTCTGGAAATCGATAGGCGTCGCTAGTGCTGTCAGCTTGGCTACTTTATTTGGTTGTTTTTTAGTTTTTAACGCATTAATTAAGGGTTCTACATATTAACAACAAATTCTTAATCTAAAAGTGTATACATAATAAATCAATATTAATGAAGGTAGATTACAAGGGCTGAGCACCTTTAATAAAATAATCTTGCACCAGTAGAAATCGGGACAGGCTTCCTTTAATTCTGAAACCACTTTGCTACTTTTGATACGCCTTCCATGGATGCACTGGCCAGAGAACTGGTCGATGTAGCTATCTGGGACCCTAAAGCGGAGGCTGTATCAGAATCCTTGAGTTCAGAAAGATACATTCCAACTTTTGAGACGGCTTTCATGGATGCACTGGCCAAAGAACTGACCGAGGAAGCTATCTGGGATCCTAAAGCGGAGGTTGTATCGGAATCCCTTAATTCAGAAGCCCCATTTATCATAATATATATTCTATCGATCACAGCCTGGCTTATTTCATCCAATTTTCCGCTCTGCCATAGTCTGTACGTTACAATTCCCGCAAGGATGATGCATCCAACGTAGAATACGCCTTTAGGACTCCATCTAACGCTTGGAAGTCTGATCGTCATGAAAAGGAAGCTTTTAATTGTTAGCCACTTGGGTCTTTCTTCCTTTTACCTGGACTCATCATACATATGCACTTCGTTTTGCTGGGTCGCTCAGGACGCGGTAAGCGGCGTCGATCGCTCCAGGCGATCTTCTTGATGGATGCCATTTTAACGCCGCGCTGCGAAAGGCTTTCGTAATTTTCGTTTCCGTGGCTTCCGGGTGCACACCCAGCACTTCGTAGTGATCTTGGTCAGAACCAAATGCGTTGCCCATTACTGAGTTTCTTCTCTTTAAAGTTTGTCGCCTGAATGAGACAGTATTCTTATGATTTTCTCCACGCCGCCTTCACAATACTGTTTTTACTTTAGGGGACTTATACAGATTTGTGCTAAAGTTAATAACAATTCTTAACCACAATGAGGAACATCGACAGCGATGACAACCGGATCTACTGCAGTGATGCCTATTTGTCCTTTTTCCGAACAGATTTGCCCTGCTAATTATTACTTCATCCGGACAAATAATAAACATGCTCTTTGTAAGATATAATTAGCATTGATTATTTTTCATTTAAATTTTGATGATATTCTATGGGTCTTTAAAAGAAAATGACTTCAAACTATTTCGAAGTATGAGTGGTATTTATAAAACTAAATATTCTGTGGATCTAACCGGTGCCCTTTATAATACAATTGATAGTGCAACTTTACTGAAGTGTTTTTAGTAATATTAGCAAAGAGAATTCATGACACAATATCAATGGTTATTCGCTTTCGTTTATTTAAGTTTTTTGAAGTAATAATTAACTTGAATTAAGCCAAGATCTTAGACAATGCTTGAATAATAACAGTAATAATGCTTACAACTGTTTTAATAGTCGCAGAAACTACAGTAAAAATTAGGGAAGATGTGCTTTTTCCAACTTCAACGGATGCGCTGGCCAAAGAATTAGCCGACGAATTCAGGCGAGATCCTACCATAGATGCAGTTTCGGATGTCTTTAAGTCAGAAGCCCATTTTCCAACTTTTACAGATGCGCTGGCCAAAGAATTCGCCGACGAATTCAGGCGGGATCCTACCATAGATGCAGCTTCGGATGCCTTCAAGTCAGTAGCCCATTTTCCAACTTTGGAAACGCCCTCCGCCGAGGCACTGGCCACAGAATTTGCTGTGGATGTTATGGTGGTGCCCAAAGCTGATGCAGCATCGGAATTCTTTACTCCTACGATCCAGTTCCACGCCCTATATATTGATTGGATAATGGCACTGAGAGCAGCTCCGGCTGCGGAAACTAAAGAAACCATTATCGGTGGCTCTGATACGGCTTTGGAGGCCTCCTCGCTAACTAGAGTGGGGAGTTGTAGAGTTGGGGTGGGGACTTGTAGAGGTAAGGTGGGGAGTTGTGGAGTTGGGGTGGGTATTTGTGGAGTTGGGATGGGGAGTTGTTGAGTTGGGGTGTACGACGGCAGTGGCATCGGTGTTACTATAATATAGATTCTTTCGGCAACGGCTTGACCTATATCCCTCGAAGCCGAGTTTGTCGATGGAGCTGGAACCGATTTGCAGGTACGCACTAATCTGTACGTAACATATCCAGCCACAACGAGGCCTCCAATGAAGAAAGCCACTTTGAATTTGCTGTATCCATTTTCTGTTTCTGGTGACCCGGTTGGCATGTTAAAGTATTGAGGATTGTGCCAAGGCCATACGGTCCGGGTCGGTCGTGGTATAAGGTTAAGGTTGGTCTCAGGGAATACCTTCTTTGCCCGGGAATGATCGAAAGCAGCTCGTTTTATAGGGTCACTGAGGATGGTGTACGCCTTATGTATGCTTACGAACCTCTTTCCTCCACTTGGGTTTTTATCAGGGTGGCATTTTAATGCCAACTTGTGGAAGGCTTCCTTAATTTCCTGGTCCGTGGCACATAGGCTCACGCCTAGCACTTGATAATGGTCTTGGTAAGTGTCCGCCATTTGGTTGCTGTAATTGATTAAATTATAATCTAGATAATGATTTATTAATCTTATATACTTGCTTCAATAATATTCGAGATGTAGATGATGTAGATTTGTTCTCTGCAAAGTCCTATCGTTATCAAGAACCGATATCAAATGTGGCAGTATCGGTATAAATACACCTCTACCATTTTCCATGGATTTGCCAAAAAAAAACATGTCTATGATTATTCGAGAGTAATTCACATCCCTAGGTTATTAATTGCTCTACGTTAGTGTTAATAATGATGGACGTGGAATCGTGTTTAACAATATGTATATAACAACTTTTACTCCAAACATGATAAAGAGCAACGAGAAATGAATTAAATTAAGCATTAGCCAACACACCCAAGGCCAGATCCCGATGCCGTGTCCTAGAACTGCGACCTGCCAGGCGTAGCCCACACATATGGCCTTTTGGATTGGTCTTCCAGGTGCTCTTACGAATGCCCGGAACAGCTCCGCCATTAGTTCCTTAATATTCCACCAAGACAAAACAACGAAGGCACGCAATGACCACTTGACCAGCACTATTGCCAGCCCTCCCAACATAATGGCACATTCCTTCACTTGCGGCCAAAGCTGGATGAGGAGCAGCTTCATCCGCTCACCGCACTTCTTGGACCAAGTGCAGGCGAAGATAAATCCCACCTGGCAGTATTCCGTTAGGTACTTTCTCGCCCGCACAAATGTCTCAACGATGCCGGGGGTAAGCAGCCAGCTCCAAAACCTTTGGCTGAGACTCGGCTCCTGTTTATGATCACCCTCCTCCGGGCGAGGATGGTTCCAGTTGGGGGGTCGCTGCCGCCTCCGCCATAGATCGTAGTTGTGGCGACCTCTCTGGAGATCATCCGTTAGCACATTGTAGGCGTGCAGAATTTTCTTGAACTCCTCCTCCGTAGCTCCAGATCCACTCTTGTCGGGATGGTAGCGCAGTGCCAGCTGACGGAAGGCCTCCTTGATCTCCTCCAACGAGGCTTTTCTGGCCACACCCAAAACCCTGTAGAAGTCAAGGAACCCAAACGCCTGGTACATGTTGCTGTTAGAAAACAGGCGAAAGTATTATTTAGAGCTCTTTAAGCTTGACTTAACTTACCAAAACACTCCATCAATAACATCAGGTGCTAATGATCGATAGCTTTTATAAATGGGTTTATCAGAGCGAGGTCGTATGTATTACCTGATCAGTGTTTAGTAATTTTATAATAAAGTTGCGGTGAACGCTTATGATCAGTAATCATGTGTAGAAAAATAAAGGAGCGTATGTATATCAATGATATATTTAGACTATGTAAAAAAAAATTAACATTAATTTAGCTCTCCCTTTTATTACCCATTTTCTGTTCAAACAAATGCAATTTTAAGTTTTCTATCAGCTGTTCCTTGGAACGAAACACAAAGCTACCGATAGGTTTAGGTAATTTTCAACACAGCACCACAGCTCATTTATCTCCACATCACGCGATCCCATTAAACTTTCGCCGAACTCGGGGAATCCCACTAGGGACTACATCGTTTACAAATTGCTATTGAAGGTAAGATAGGTGTCTGTCATTGCCAAGCTTTAAAAGTATTTCAAGTGGGCTTAATAAAATGTTGATAAATGCAGGATCAGAATGGGTGACCACTACCACGTATTGGGACTACACCGGAATGCCACCGAAGAGCAAATTAGAAAGGCCTACCACACTCAGGCTCTAAGATATCATCCCGATAAGAACGTACGAAATGCAGGTGAGCGGATGGCTAAGATCAACGAGGCATACAGCATCCTGAGCGACCCAGAGAAACGAGCCGCTTACGACCAGTCTGCCCCCCCTCCAAGGAGCGTTGTGTTGTATAAGCTCTTGCAGACCTTCGATAGCATGTCCCATTGGTTATCAGGAAGCTTGGAGCGCTACACTAATGACAATGGTAGACCCTATGGAAACATTATACTTGGTTTGTTGATAGGAGGCGGAGTAGCAGTGGTTTATATGAAATACAGACGAGGACAGGTGATAATTTCTCCACCGCCCTTTCAGCCAGTTCTGGATGTAGTTATTCCAACGCCATCGATCAAGCCGGAAATAAGTGAGATTTACCCCACATCCCTCTGGACATTGGCTGCATGGCTGGCCGCTTTAAGGTCCAGAAATGTAGTACGACTGGCCAAGTCGACAGCATCATCACACGCCAGGGTAATTGCCGAAACTATTGCCCAAGGATCACAGTCCGGACTTTCGTCTGCTGCCAAAACTATTGCCCAAG
>JAEIIF010055354.1:0-59387 GCA_018874455.1 Drosophila trapezifrons
CTCATAACCTGAAGGTCATAGGTTCAAATCCTATCCCCGCAACCACGAATTTACAAATAAAATCAATGACTTCAAAGGCGGCGCAAGCCGCCTTTTGGCGTTCCAACACACCAACTTGCAATGCAAGCCCAGCTAGATCCCTAGGCTTGGCGGGGTGCTGCGTATATGACCCGCCTCAACAGGCGTCTAAATCACTAGAATAATACATAATGGTGTCCGCGGCGGGATTCGAACCTTATTTTAAATGATTTGTCTAACATCTATAATTTCTATTCAGTCCCATTAAAATCTCTGTTTCTTGCTTTGAATGACTCATAAGGCTTTTATTAAAGATTATTTGAGCCGATTAGAGAGAAAACATGCTAGTAGAAATAGGAACTCTCATAAGATTAGTTTTTTAAGCTGAACTGAAGGCTAGATTATGTATAAAAGTGTATATCGAACAACAGAAATTTAAATGTTATTTTTTATCAAAATATACTTAAGGGAAATGCGATATGAAGAATAATAAAAAGAAATCTGAACAGAATTATGCCTTGGATGAACAAGTTGGTTTTCTGTTACGGCGTGCTTATCAGCGTCATACAGCTATTTTTCAGGAGCATATTCCAGACCAACATCTTACCTCTGCGCAATTTGCTGTTTTGGTTACCACCCATAAACTTGGTCAGGCTTCTTTGGTTCAGATTAGCCATGAAGCTGCGATTGATCATGCGACATTGCGTGACATTGTATCGCGTCTAAAAAAACGTGGGTTGTTGAAGGTAGAACAGAGTAAGCAAGATCGTAGGCAGAAACTTGTTTCGCTTATGCCTGAAGGTGAACAACTTTTACATGAGACCACTCCTGTAGCACGGCAGGTGACTGATATAACGTTGTCTCCGTTAAATGAGTGTGAGCAGATTGCTGTGCTCCATATTTTACAGAAGTTATCTCATTTTGAAGTATAATGCTGTCATATTGGCATCTCATTGATGGCAGAGAAATACGCTACGGCTACATCTGTTGTTATAGAAAATCATAAAAATATAACTGGTTTTAGTGCTTTAAAATTCTGATGATTTTCGTAATTTGAAAGTCTCAGGCTATTTTGCACGAAGAGCAAAGAATAATAAAACTCTAAAAATCAATATGTTATAAAAAAACGTAACGATAATGAAATTATTATCTTGACGTTTCTCCGTTCCTCCCTGAACATTCATATATCGCGTATACGCTATTAAGTCTGTAATTTTACTGCTGGTCGGAGAGTTAATATGTCAGGTGGAGTTCGTATAGGCATTGCAGGGGCAGGGCTTGGTGGCGTTGCAGCAGCAGGGCTGCTGGAGAAAGCTGGTTTTGATGTTGTTCTGTTTGATCAGGCTCCCGCTTTTTCTCGGCTGGGTGCGGGCATCCAGTTTGGTCCCAACGTCCTTAAAATTCTCGCCACTTTAGATGGTCTCGATAAAAAGCTAGAAGAAATTTCATGTCTTCCTGATTATTGGCTCAGCCGTAAGTGGGACGACGGCACAGTTATGGCCAAGATTCCGCTTAATGCTGAACGGGGACGCTATGGTGCGCCTTATATTACCATTCACCGTGGTGATCTGCATCAGGCTATGCTGGATTGTGTAAGTTCGGAACGTGTGAAATGGGCTCACAAACTGGTCGATTTTACAGATGATGGTCACGGCGTTACACTGAATTTCGAAAACGGCGCTTCAGAAAAGGTTGATATCCTTATTGGTGCTGACGGTATAAACTCACGTGTACGCGAAAAAATCTTCGGTTTGGATGAGGCTGTTTATACCGGATGGATTGCACATCGTGCCATTATTCCGGGTGCAGCCGCCAAGAGCTTGGGAGCTGACCTGAACGCGAAGTGGTGGTCTGCTGATCGGCATATCGTGTGCTATTATCTTGATAAGAACGAGGATGAGTTCTACCTGGTAACAGGGGAGCCAGCAGAATGGACTTCTCGTGCAGGACAGTTGCCAAGCTCACGTGAAGCGTTGCGTGAAGCATTCAAGGGCTTCCATCCAATGGTTCAGGGCTATATCGACGCGACTGATGTTGTTACGAAATGGCCGCTTAAAACGCGTGCGCCATTGCCTGTTTGGTATCAAGGTCGTTCTGTATTGCTGGGAGATGCTTGCCACCCAATGAAGCCGCATATGGCGCAAGGGGCGGCTATGGCAGTGGAAGATGCAGCTGTTTTGGCCCGGTGCCTTACTGAGTTAGGTACAAAGGATCTGGAACGTACATTCCGTTCTTATCATGAAGCACGAAAAGAGCGTGCGACCAAAGTTCAGAGCATTTCCAATGCCAATACATGGCTACGGCAGCCTGAAGATCCTTACTGGTGTTACGGTGACAATATCTACGATCTGACAATCGAATAAGCGTAGAAAAGAGGATGGGCGTTATGGCAGCCAGCGTCTTTCTAACAGTTAATGGCCGCCGTCATACCATTACGGCAGTCGGGAATACGCCACTTCTTACAGTTTTGCGCAATGATTTGGGGCTGAATGGCCCCAAATATGGCTGCGGTTTAGGGGCATGTGGTGCCTGCACGGTGCTAATGGACGGGAAAGCTGCACGTAGTTGTGTGGTCTCGTTAAACGCTGCAGTAAAGTGTAAAAACATTGTGACACTGGAAGGCCTTTCTCCAGATGGAAGTGATCCTGTGCAAAAGGCTGTGGTTGCAGCACAGGCAGCGCAGTGCGGCTACTGCCTGAACGGTATGGTCATGACGCTACGGGCGTTTTTAGACGCGACCCCCAATCCCGATGAAGGCGCACTAAAGGCTGCCCTGCGCTATAATCTTTGTCGTTGTGGCACTCATGTAGAAATTATGCGTGCTGCACGAATTGCAGCCGGATTGGAAAAGGAGGATAGCGGAAAATGACCGGTGTGCTCCAGATATTCCGGAAATCACTTCCTCCCCAAGGGCTTTCTGCACGAGGAGAATTTATCCCACGGGATGAGGTGCTGGTTCAGGTTGATGAAAACGGTCAGATTTTAGGGTTTTGTGGGCATGTAGATCTTGGGACAGGTATTGCAACTTCTCTGGCTCAGATTGTAGCAGAAGAACTGGATGCAGATCCTACATATGTTCGGATGGTGTTGGGGCATACAGATCGTACCCCTGATCAAGGGGCGACAATTGCAAGTGAGACCATTCAGGTTTCATCTCGTCCGTTACGTCGGGCAGCGGCGCAGGCACGCAAGTTGCTGCTACAACGTGCTGCACAACTTACAAACTCCCCTGTTGAATCATTATCTTTCCGCAATGGGAAGTTAACAGGATCTTTGCCCGGAATAACAAACTGGGGGATGGGAGATATTGTACGTGGTGTTCAAATCCGTGAGGAATTGGATGAAACTACGTCGGTGAAGCCTCCATCTGAATATCGTCTGGTGGGCCGCAGCCATCCGCGGGTCGATATTCGAGATAAAGTAACGGGCCGCATGGTTTATGTGCATGATGTGCGCGTAGAGGGCATGCTGCATGGTCGTGTTATTCGGCCTCCCTATGCGGGTTATGATCATGGTCCGTTTGTAGGGCGTTCGTTATTAAAGGTGGACCGTGCATCTGTGACTCATATTGAGGGCCTTGTGGATGTAGTGGTGATTGGTGATTTTGTCGGGGTGGTTGCTGAGCGTGAAGAACAGGCAATTGCAGCGGCAGAAGCGTTACAAGTTACGTGGGCACCAGTTGCTGTACCAGATCTTTCAGATCCGATAGAAGCGATACGGGCTAACCCGTACGAGCCTCGCGTTGTTTTGGATCGTGGAGATGTGGATGCGACGTTGGGTAAACTCTCCCATCGTCTAGATCGCGAATACCATTGGCCTTATCAGATGCATGGCTCTATTGGGCCTTCTTGCTCTGTGGCATCCTGGCATGAAGGTAGCCTGACAGTTTGGTCTGGCACGCAAAATCCGCATATGTTGCAAGCCGATATCGCGTTGTTGATGGATTTGCCTGTTACCAACGTAACAGTTATTCGTCACGAAGCAGCAGGATGTTACGGGCGGAATTGTGCGGATGATGTGGGGGGGGATGCCGCTCTTCTTTCTCGCGCAGTTGGGCGGCCTGTTCGGGTTCAGCTTTCCCGTGCTCAGGAACATGTTTGGGAACCTAAAGGCGCGGCCCAGCTTGTGCGTATTGAAGGTGGACTGGATGCTAATGGTGCGCCTGTCGCTTATAATTTAGATACAAGTTACCCTTCCAATGTATCGCCATTGCTGGCGCTGGTGCTGACTGGGCAAGTGCCTGCGGAAGTACCTGCTGTAGCTCAGATGGGAGATAGAACGTCTATCCCTCCTTATGATTATGCGAATGCACGGGTTACAGTAAAAGATATGCCGCCTTTGGCGCGTGCTTCATGGTTTCGTGGTGTATCTGCACTGCCCAACAGTTTTGCGCATGATAGCTATATTGATGAACTGGCTGCAGAGGCAGGCGTAGATCCGCTGGAGTATCGCCTGCGTTATCTTCCAGATACACGTGCTGCAGAACTTCTTAAGGCAACAGCGGCAAAAGCTGGATGGGAACCGCGTACGCAACCGCCTCAGGTTGATCCAAAGGAACGTATCCTGCGCGGGCGTGGATTGGCCTATGCGCTGTATGTTCATGGGCCTTTCCCTGGCAAGCCGGCTGCATGGTCTGCATGGGTAGCTGATGTTGCAGTTGATCGCCTTACAGGTGAAGTAAGCGTGACGCGTGCTGTGGTCGGGCAAGATGCTGGGTTGATGATTAATCCGGCTGGTATTCGTCACCAACTGCATGGCAATGTCGTGCAGTCCACAAGCCGTGTGCTGACAGAGCAGATTAAGTTCGACCATGAAGGTGTAGAAAGCCGGGAATGGGGCGGATATCCGATTATTCAATTTCCAGATATTCCTGAAATCAATCCGGTGCTTATGAATCGCCCGGAGGAGCCCCCTCTCGGAGCAGGAGAGTCTGCATCCGTGCCTAGTGCCGCAGCTATTGCAAATGCAATATATGCTGCTACTGGCGTGCGTTTTCGGGATGTTCCATTTACACCTGAAAAAGTCAAAACGCGTCTGGATGAGGTATTGGGGCCGTTAGAGCGCTCTTCTGTTGTACCTTTAGCGCCGTTGTCTTTTCATGGAGAAGGTGCCCGTCCGGCTATGGCAAGCCAGGGATGGAAAAGCTTGCTACGTAAGGCTGGGTTAGGGGCGGCTTTGGCCGTGGCAGGCAGTGCATTAGCAACAGTTTTGCCATGGCGTGCACCTATCGCTCCAGTTGCACCCCCAGTGCCCGGTATGTTTTCTGCGGAAATTATCGCTAAAGGCAAACAGGTTGCAGCAGCGGGAGATTGTGCTGTTTGCCATACAATCCCGGGCGGTAAGGAAAATGCTGGTGGTTTTGCGTTGGAAACACCATTCGGCACGATTTATTCTACTAACCTAACGCCAGATACTAAAACAGGTATTGGCCAATGGTCTTATGCAGCCTTTGAACGCGCCATGCGTGAAGGAATTAGCCGTGATGGAAGGCATTTGTATCCGGCCTTTCCTTATACGGCATTTGCAAAAACAAGTGATGCAGACATGCAGGCGCTTTACGCTTACCTGATGTCGCAGGAACCTGTAGAGCAGAAGCTTCCCAAAACGTCATTGAAATTTCCGTATAACTTACGTTTTTCCATGGCCGGGTGGAATATGCTGTTCCATAGCACAGCGCCGTTTGTGCCGGATCAGAACCGTTCAGAGCAGTGGAATAGGGGAGCATATCTGGCGGAAGGTTTGGGTCACTGTTCTGCATGCCATACGCCACGGAATGCTTTGGGGGCAGAGCGCTGGAAAACAGCTTATCTGGCTGGAGGAGAAGCCGAAGGTTGGGTTGCACCAGCATTATCTACACTGTCACGCTCTCCGCTGCCCTGGAGCGAAGATGATCTTTACGCCTATTTGCGTACTGGCTTCAGTCCCAATCATGGCCCTGCTGGCGGCCCTATGGCACCTGTTGTGCACGCCATGGAAGACCTGCCAGATGTAGATGTGCGGGCTATAGCCCATTACATTGCCTCTTTTGATACAAGGCAAACGGCAGAGGGCGCGCCAGCCTTACGACAACAGATACTGACCCGCACTGCAGATCTTCAATCCATGGAGAAAGGGGAAGGGGCACGTATCTACAATTCAGGCTGTGCAGTGTGTCATGAAGGGGAAGGGACGCATCTGTATGGAGCACGCCCTCAATTGGCGCTGAACAGTAATGTATGGGCCGATACACCAGATAATCTTATTCGTGTGGTGCTTGATGGTGCACCATCACCAGCACATCAGGCAGCCAACATGATGCCAGCTTACCGTAACCTGTTCTCTGATCGGCAGATTGCGGAAGTCGTGGCCTTCCTGCGTCGCACCATGGCTCCGGAAAAAGGGGAATGGAGCGATCTTGTGGCTCGGGTTGCGCGTATTCGTGCGGAAGGAGGGCACTAAGCCATGTGTCTTTTGCCTTTTGTCCAATAGCGCCACACCGGAACGCCTTTTCTAGGGGAACATTCCAATGCCCGTAAGTGATTTTGAACTCGTCCAATCATGGCGTCAGGTTCTGGATCTTTGTAATTTACAGAGCGGCCAGAGCGTTACAATCCTGACCTCAATAGGAACAAATGCACAGACCTTACGTTGCGCTCTTCTTGCGGTGCAGGAAAAAGGTGCCATTGCTAATCGGCTTGATTTGCAACCTACCAATGGTGGAACGTCTCTTTCACGAGATCCTTTAGCTTATGTTGGCACAACACCACTTACTGGTAACAGGGCCGCAGTGGAAATGTTAAAGGCCAGTGATCTTGTTCTGGATCTTATGACATTGCTTTTCTCTGCTGAACAACATGAGATTTTAGATGCTGGTGGGCGTATTCTACTGGTAGTAGAGCCACCAGATGTGTTGGTGCGTATGACGCCTACAGCCGAGGATCGTACGCGCGTGCTGAAGAATTCAGCACGGCTCAAAGCTGCCAAAGTTATGAAAGTAACATCTGCAGCAGGCACGGACGCTACGTTTGCGTTGGGTGAATATCCTATTCTGGAAGAATACGGTTTTGTAGATAAACCGGGAAGATGGGACCATTGGCCAAGCGGTTTTTTGGCAACTTGGGCAAATGAAGGCTCGGCTGAAGGCAAGATTGTGTTGGCGCCAGGGGATATTCTTCTGCCGCAGAAAAGTTACATTACGGCCCCTATTACGTGTCATCTGGAAAAAGGCTACGTGCGCGCTATTGAAGGTGGTTTTGAAGCTGATCACCTGCGTGATTACATGGAAAGTTTTCATGACCCCGAAGTTTTTGCGGTTTCGCACATAGGCTGGGGACTACAGAACCGCGCACATTGGTCTGTGATGGGGTTCTATGATCGAGAGGCAAGTATTGGCATGGATCCCCGTGCTTGTGCCGGTAATTTCCTATGGTCCACTGGCCCTAATAATGAAGCTGGTGGTGACCGTGATACTGCCTGCCATATTGATATTCCCATGCGTGATTGCACAGTAATGCTGGATGATGAAGCCGTGGTGCGAAATGGTAAACTGGTTGGAGAATCCAAATGACAACAGAAGATATGCGTGATGAGGCACGATATCAGAAACAGGGTTTTGGTAACGAGATCGGCATTGTTGGAGGTGTCGGCCTGTTAATCATTGATTTTGTCAATGGTTTTGCTGATCCGGAAGCATTTGGCGGTGGGAATATTCCGCAGGCTATTGAACGTACGCAGGATCTACTTGCATTTGCGCGCGAGAAAGGTTGGAAAGTTGCGCATTCACGCATCATTTTTGCGGATGATGGTGCTGATGCGAATATTTTTTCCCTAAAGGTTCCCTCCATGTTGGGGCTTACGGAAAATAATCCGGCTTCGGCTATTGTGCCTGAACTTGCGCCGGTGCCGGGTGAATATGTTGTGCGTAAAACGGTGCCTTCTGCATTTGCAGGCACACCGCTTGCAGCTTGGTTTGTAAGCCACGGTGTGCAGACTGTGGTGGTGGCGGGTTGTGTAACATCGGGTTGTGTACGTGCAAGCGTGCTGGATGCCATGCAGGCTGGTTTTCGCCCTATTGTTATCTCAGATTGCGTAGGAGATCGTGCAATCGGCCCGCATGAGGCCAATCTGTTCGATATGGCCCAGAAAGTTGCAGACGTTATGCCGTTGGATGCGCTGCTATCCCGTATTTCTAATTAATATTCAGGAGATTATTGAGTTATGAGTGAAGAAAAATTTCTTTATGGTGCCAACGTATATGCCAACGGCATTCGTCAGCATTATCTGCGGTATGGTGGCAAAGGTAAGCCGTTGGTGTTGGCTCCTGGCATTACCAGCCCTGCCATTACATGGGGGTTTGTAGGAGAACGGCTTGCTGCGGATCATGATGTTTACATTCTTGATATACGTGGGCGGGGCCTTTCTTCAACCGGGCCAGATCTAGATTATGATCTGGATAGCTATGCTGATGATGTTTTGGAATTCATTAAAGCGCTTGGTCTGAAGGATGTTACACTCATGGGGCATTCCATGGGGGCACGTATTGCTATTCGTGCTGCGCGCAAGAATTCAGTAGATCTTGCTCAGCTTATTTTGGTTGATCCTCCTGTTAGCGGCCCCGGACGGCGTGCTTATCCTGCAAATTTAGACTGGTATACAGAATCTATTCGCCTTTCCCGTAAGGGGATGAGTGCTGAAGACATGCAGCGTTTTTGTCCGACATGGACAGAGGAACAGCGTCAACTACGTGCTGAATGGCTGCATACTTGTGATGAACTGGCAACACGCATTTCGTTCGAAAAATTCCATACGGAAGACATCCATCAGGACCTTCCACATTTGAAGGTGCCAGCTCGTTTGGTTGTCGCAACACGCGGTGGGGTGATTCAGAAAGAAGATGAAGCTGAAATATCCAGTTTGAACAGTGCTATTGAGATCGTGCACGTTGAAAACGCGGGACATATGATCCCGTGGGATAATGAAGAAGGCTTTTATAGCGCTGTTACTGTAAAATAGCCCTAAATTTGAAACTGCTGAATAAAGCAGGAACTTTAAGGGGACACTCATTTTTATGGGTGATCCCATTTATTGTCTTCACAAGAGGTTCTGATGAAGAAAATTTATCGTATCGGGCAGATTGTTCCCAGTTCCAACATTACAATGGAAACGGAAATTCCTGCACTGTTAAAGCTGCGTGAAAATATTCGGCCAGAACGGTTTACGTTTCATTCTGCACGTATGCGCATGAAAACGGTGAGTAAGGATGAGCTGGCTGCCATGGACGGGCAATCAGACCGTTGCGCGTTTGAACTGAGTGATGCAGCTTTGGATGTGCTAGGTTATGCCTGCCTTGTTGCCACTATGTCCATGGGGCCGGGCTATCACCGTGTTTCCGAAAAGCGCCTACATGAACGAACAGTTGAAAACGGACATCCTGCGCCTGTTATCACCAGTGCAGGAGCGCTGATTGAGGGCTTAAAGGTTCTTGGCACCAAGAAAATTGTGGTTGTAGCACCTTACATGCGGCCTTTGACGGAATTGGTAGTGGATTACATCAGCCGCGAAGGTATTGATGTTATTGATTATGTGGCGCTGGAAATTCCAGATAATCTGGATGTGGGGCGTCATGATTGCCAGCGTTTACCGGAGATTGTGAAGGGCTTACGTTATCAGGATGCTGATGCAGTTATTGTTTCGGCTTGTGTGCAGATGCCTTCGCTTCCCGTTGTATCTATGGTGGAAGCTATAACTGGCAAACCGACTTTGAGTGCTGCTGTAGCAACAACGTATGCCATGCTTAAAGCCATGAAGTTGGAAGCAGTAGCACCTGGGGGTGGTGCACTTCTTTCTGGCGCATATTAAACTTATTGGTGGAGAGGTTACATGTATTTTCCTCTCCATCAAAAATTTTAAAAGCGAGTAGATGTGTTTTTATAAAATGCGATGTGTACGCTAATTATATATATTATTACTTCTTTTATATCAAAAACATTTGTAATTTATTATATTTTTTGAACATAATAATTTTCTCAATTTATGTTGTCTGTAAAATATTTAGCCTGAGTGAAATCATCTAAAATTTCTGTGTTGGCGCGTTGCGCAAAGGACACATCGGAAAATAATGTTTCGAATAAGAAATATAATCTTTACAACTATGGTGTGTACGCGACTATCTTATCATATCGGAATCGCAATAAATTTCTCGGGCGGTGTGGGGCTGTTTGTTGGAAGTTTCTTGCTGGTAATATGTGATCTGGAGTGCTCATGCGAAGTGTTGCTGTTTCCGGGCAGGCAAGCCGTTCCGAGCAAAGCGGGAACAGGCTTTTTAGTACAATGGCGTGGCGTATTCTGCCGCTACTTTTTCTTGGTTTTTTGGCATCCTATCTAGATCGGGTGAATGTTGGATATGCCAAACTGCGTATGCTTTCTGATTTGGGGATGAGTGAAGCTGCGTATGGTTTGGGTACGGGGCTATTCTTTCTTGGTTACATTTTGTGCGAAGTCCCTAGTAACCTGATGCTAGTTAAATTTGGTGCGCGTAACTGGATTGCTCGTATCCTTGTAACGTGGGGATTGTGCTCTGGCCTGATGATGTTTGTGCATACACCCACACAGTTTTATATTCTGCGTATTCTATTGGGTGTTGCAGAAGCAGGTTTTATGCCTGGTGTGCTGTATTATTTGGCATTGTGGTTTCCTCCTCAGTATCGCTCCAAAGTCACTGCGGCTTTTATGGCGGGTATTCCTTTAGCCAGTGTGATTGGCGGCCCTGTATCTGGCCTGTTGATGGACAGGCTGAATGGTGTAGCTGGTTATGAAGGTTGGCGTTGGCTTTTTTTCTGGGAAGCATTGCCACCGGTCCTTATTGGGGTAGCTGTTTTTCTATTTCTGCCGACGTCACCAGATAAAGCTACATGGCTCACGGCATCAGAAAGTGAGTGGCTGCGTCGTGAAAATCCGCTGCCTTCTGATAAGGTTAGTCTTTCTGTTAGTATTGGTGCGGCATTTCGCAGCCCGTGGGTATGGCTTTTGGGCATTGTGGATGGAACGTTACTTCTGGGTTTGTATACAATTGCTTTTTGGACACCTTCATTGCTGCATGATGATGGCATTCGTTCTACCTTTCAAATCGGTTGCCTCAGCGCTATTCCGCAAATTGGTGCTGTAGCCAGTATGTTTCTGATCGGGCGGAGTTCCGATGAGCGAGGTGAGCGCCGGTGGCATATTGTTCTTCCTATTGTTGTGGGCAGTATTGCAATGGCGTGTATTCCGTTGTGCATGGGCAATCCATTTATTGTTATTGCCTGTATTACAGCGGCCAATATGGGTATTCTTGGTGCGCTCCCACCTTTTTGGGTGTTGCCGTCCATTATGCTTAAGGGAAGTAGCGCTGCGGTTGGGCTGGCATTGGCGGGTTCTATTGCCAATATAGCAGGATTTTTTGCAACGGCTTTGGTTGGATATGCCCGTAGTGTTACGGGGGATATGTCCGGCGTGATCTGGCTTTTTGCAGGCTTAGTTCTTCTTGGTGGACTTTCGGTTCTGATGATTCCGAAAAACAGCATGAAGTCATTATAAATTCTTTTTCTGTTCTTGAAAACCACAGGTGATGGGACTGTCCGGAACAAAGTTTCCGTGACACAAATAGGAAAATAACGTGATGCAGAACACGGGTTTACACGCAGTCTCTTTTTCCTGTCGTGCTACAAAATTCATGGGCTGTTGTGGTGTTTTTGGTGGGTTATTGCCAAGTTTGGTATTTGCTGAACCACAACACACCGAAAAGATGGAGCAAGTTGGAAACTTTTACTTTGTTAAAGGTAACAGGCATTATTATGATGCTGCTCATGCACCTACGCAACCTGGTGTGCCCAGGTTTGTGCCGGCGCCTAATGGGGGAGATGGGCCTGTAGCACCTAATGGCAAAGGGGCGCATTCCATTTTGACACAACCTTACTTCTTTTCCCTCCAATTTAAACCCGTAGCACAGGGAGGGAAATTTCTTGCTGATCACGGTGTTTATTTTAACGGCTGGAATATATCACAGCTAAATGCCAACGTCGGTGGTGGGTATAAAAACGGTTCTGCTTATACTAACTGGGCTTTGTTGGGGCTAAACCTTGATATGCAACGGATAGCCGGGATATCGGGTGGTCAGATGCATTTTATTATCGATGATGTGGCCGGGCAGGGGCGTAGTTGGGAGTATAATGCTTCTGATTGGTCATGGATCAACACATGGGGCAACCATGATGGGTTGCAGGTTCGTGAATTTACTTGGGATCAAGAACTTTTTAACAAACATCTTTTTATTCTAGCTGGCCGCTCAAACCCGAAAGGTGGTGAATTTGAAGGCTCGGAACTGTATTGTCAGTTTGCAACCTTCCTGTGTTCATCACCAACAACATTTACAATTGATGGCTCATCACCATCATTTACGGTTTCATCATGGAGTGCACGTGTGCTGATCAAGCCCACAGCTTCTACGTATATTAAAGGCGGTATCTGGGAAGTAGAGCCTTGGGTGCGCGCCAAAAACCATAATGGTTGGCCTGGGCCAGACTGGGGGTTTGATAAAGCCGAGGGTGAATTCATACCCGTTGAAGCCGGATATCATACAGACTTTACAACAGATAAGTATCCTCGTGCTTATAGCCTTGGTTTTACGTATGATACCTCTATTTATAGTGATCCACTTTATAACACCGAGCATCAGGTTTACGCATTAGCGGGCGGCAAGGCGCAACCACGCCGTGGGCGTACAACTGTATACGCGCAAGCCCAGCAGATGATCTGGAAGCCCGACCCGAATGATACACGGGGGCTTATTGTTTTTGGGTCTGCAAACTTTCTGACATCGGGAGATGGCACCGTAAGAAATGGCTTTGTGGCAGGTCTGTTTGATTGGGGGCCTTTCCGTTCACGACCGAGGGATTATGTAGGCCTCGTGTTCCAGAGTTATTTGTGGAATCGTAAAGTCGTGCATTCCATGAATGCTTCTTTGCAAGCCGAAGGTTATCGCAATCAATGGAATAGTTCGGAAACCATGATGGAACTGAACTATGGCTTGAATGTTGCGCCGGGTGTTATGGCAACGCCTTATTTTGAATATATTTGGAATCCCGATCAGCTTGCATCTTCCAGAGTGCAGCCTAATGTTAAATATGCTGCGCAGGTTGGCTTAATGGTTAACTTTGAAATTAACCCCGGCCTTAATCTTCCTGAACTGCATAGATATAGAAAATAATATTCTATATCTATGAGAGTTTGCATGGGTATAGGGAATGTTCTGGAAAGCTGGGTATGCTTTCCAGAGTTTCTCATCCTCTTATTACATCAAGGGGGAAATTTGCCTAACACCTGTCGAGAAACACGAAAAAGGGTTTCTCTCAACCAGCGATGTACGGGGTCCATGTCACGGCGTGGATGCCACGCTTGAAAAGCTTCCACGGATGGAAGTGAGAGAGGAAATTCAAAAGATGTCAGCCCAAGGGCTTCTTGAGAGATATGATCAATCACAATGCCTGGTAAAGGCAGAATGAGATCTGTATTTTTCATACTTTCTATCATTGCATGGTAATTGGGCACGACCATTGCAATTCTACGTGTCAGCCCATGTTGATTGCGCAGCTTCCAATCAATCGGGCCTTGCGCGCGCCCTCTGCGTGAAACACTGATATAATCGTAACGTACCATGCTTTCCGGTGTGATGGGTTCTGCCAGAATTGGGTGCCCTTTACGTACAAGGCCCCGCATATAGTCTCGGAAAATGGTCTGGCGGCGTATTTCGGGCTTCATCATTTCCGTTGCGCCGATGTACAAATCTACACTGTCATCACGCAACGGGACAGATGCAGCCGCATCGAGTTCGGGTGCCCAGATCACTTCACACCGAGGGCAATCCTTTTTCAAGGCTTCCAAGAGTGGAAGAGCCAGCGCAGCTATAACCAGATCATTAGCCCGAAGGGTAAAGGTAGGCGCCATGTTTGCCAGATTGACAAGTGCGCGTGTTTCTATAAGGCTATCTGCGGCGACAACAACATTCTGCACCCGGTTGAGTATGCCAGCGGCAAAGGCCGATGGGGTCATGCGTCGGCCAGATTGCACAAGAATGGGGTCAGCAAATGCTTTGCGTAATTTAGCAAGCTGACGGCTCATAGCCGGTTCACTGATTTTTAGCCGACGTGCGGCAAGAGAGACGCTTTCTTCTTCGATAAGCACCTGAAGGTAGCGAAGCAGGTCGAGATCATAACCTTTCATCCTTTCAGAAATAGATGTTGTTTTATGGAATGACTAGAGTTTTCTATTCCGAAAATCGAATTCGTCACTTATCAGAAATAGGGGTTGTCGAAGGCGCAGTGAACCGTTTGAAGTGCGCTGATGACCAACGCTGCTCCTGCACAAGGGGTTGGTGCACCGGTTATTCATGCCGCGCCACCACGCCCTTCTTATATTCCCCCTTTTGGCCTACGCACTGTTGTTGGCTGTTTGGGTATGCTGCTGGCCGTGCATGTTGCAGGATTTAATGAGCATGTGACCGAGATCGGTCTTTCCGATATTCGGGGTGCCATGCACATTGGCCACGATGAGGGCACGTGGGTTATTGCGATTTATGAGGCGTTCAATATTGCAGCCATGGCGTTTACGCCGTGGTTTTACATGACGTTCTCGATCTATCGCTTTTCCATTTTCATGACAGCTGCTTTGGCACTGCTTTCCATTCCAGCGCCCTTTATGCCGGATGTCACTTCACTTTGCATTCTACGTGCATTTCAAGGATTAACGGCAGGTTGTTTACCGCCTGTGCTTATGACTGTAATGCTGAAATACCTCCCTCCAGAAATTCGGGTATTTGGCATTGGCGGATACGCCATGAGCGCTACTTTTGGGCCTAATCTGGGTTTGCCGCTGGAAGCATTCTGGTTCGAACGTATGGGCTGGCATTGGCTGTATTGGGAAATTATTCCAACAGCAGCGTTGGCTATTGCGATGATGGCCTATGGCTTGCCGAAAGACCCAATGCATTTTGAGAGGTTTGAAAAGTTTAACTGGCTTGGATTGCTGGTAGGGCTGCCAGCAATTTGTTCCTTGGTGATCGTGTTGTATCAAGGAGATAGGTTGGATTGGTTCCGTTCCCCTGTGATTACGGATCTAACATTCTGGGGTGTGGCAGCATTTATTGTTTTTGTAATTAACGAGGCGTTTCATCCCAGCCCTTATTTTCGCATTCAGTACTGGCGATCCCGTAATATTCAGGCGTCTTTGCTCTCATTGGTGGGCATTCTCGCCATCTGTGCGATTATGGGGGATATTCCCGCAACCTATCTGTCTGCTGTGCGTGGGTATCGGCCTATTCAAACAGCCCCGGTATCGCTGGTGGTTGCGTTGCCGCAGCTGATCATGCTGCCGTTGATTGCCGCTTTTTGTAACAGTCGTAAGGTTGATTGCCGTTTTGTACTGGCGGGCGGCATGTTGTGTCTGGCCGCTTCTGCATGGTTGGGTACATGGCTGACGGTGGATTGGGTGCGGGATAATTTTTACCCGCTGCAAATTCTCCAGGTTTTTGGCCAACCCATGACGGTTATTCCTACCCTCATGCTGGCGACCCTTGCTATGGGGCCTGCCGATGGTCCGTTTATTTCTGGCATGGTCAATATGCTTAAAGGGCTGGCCAATGCGGTTGCCTATGCGCTGTTTGCTGCCTTAACCCGTAGGCGAGAGCAATATCATTCCACCATGTTGCTCGATCATCATGGCACGCATGGTCTAGCCCTGCAGGGCATGGGTAACCCCATCATGCAGCAGCTTTCGGTTACATCGCCAGATAGTGTGCATGTTGCCCGTAATTCACTTCAGGTTTTCCATACCTATGTGCATGAGCAGGCGCTCGTTCTGGCGCTGAACGATATCTATTATGTGCTGATATGGGCCTGCCTTGGATACGCTTGCATGAATCTTATTCTGCCGCGCCGGGTGTATCCGCCGCGTGCGCCTTCTCCCAACACTCCAGCCCGCTAATCCGGAATACAGATTATGATCTACAAAAAACCGTTGCTTTATGCTGGCTGTGCCGCTGCTGTGCTTGCCCTTGTAGCATGGGGCGGTTCGCGGCTGATCAATGGTGATGGTGTGAACCAATATACCAATGATGCCTATGTAACAGCAGATTTTCCCACGGTTGCGCCCAAGGTTTCAGGCCGTATTGATCGGGTTATTGCGCAGGATAACCAACTTGTGCATGCAGGTGAGGAATTGGCGCATATTGAGGATGATGATTACCGTGCAGCCTTGGAGGTCGCAAAAGGCAATGTGCTAGCTGCCCAAGGCGATGTTGCCAATTTGGAAGCCGAGCTTGGTCGGCAGGATGCCGTTATTGCGCAAGCACGCGCAGCAGTTCTGGCAGATCAGGCCGCATTGATGTTTGCCCGGCAGAACGCAACCCGGTATCGCAATCTTTCCTCCGGTGGTGCTGGCACGATTGAACAAAAGCAATCGTCGGAAGCGCAGGAAAAAGAAGCAGCGGCATCCATAGCACGAGACCAAGCAGGGGTGGATGCTGCCATTCGGCAGGTTGCAGTTTTAAAAGCCCAGCTTCAGCGTGCACGTGGTGTTTTACTGCGCATGCAGGGGGATGAAAAACAGGCAGAACTGAACCTGTCTTACTGCACCATTCCCGCTCCAATGGATGGTGTAGTGGGTGAGCGTGGTGTGCGTATCGGGAATTATGTGCACCCCGGCACGGGTATTTTGGCTGTTGTGCCTGTTCATGAAGCCTATGTTCTGGCTAACTTTCAGGAAACACAGCTTACAAAAGTGCAAACTGGCCAGAGTGCGACTGTTTGGGTAGATACATTTCCCGGTCATCCCCTCAAGGCGCATGTGGATTCATTGGCACCTGCCACCGGTGTCGCTTTTGCACCTATTCAGCCAGATAATGCGACGGGTAATTTTACCAAGGTGGTGCAGCGTATTCCCGTTAAACTTACGTTTGATCCAGACCAGCCGCTTGCGGCAAAGGTGCGTGTTGGTATGTCTGTTGAAGTGAATATTGATACGGCTTCCAAGCCAGAAGGCCCGCACGCCAATAACTCACGTTATATCTGGCAGTAGTCCCATGAAGCGTCTTTTTCTTTCCGGCTTATCCGTGCTGGTGCTTTCTGGTTGCACTGTTGGGCCAAACTATCACAAGCCGCAGGTTAAAGCGCCAGCAGATTGGCGCACAACCCAACCGCCAGCAGAAAGCCAGATTACGACGGCTTCAGCAGATCCGCAGTGGTGGACACTGTTTCATGATCCGGTGCTGACTAAGCTGGAAAATGAGGTTGCAGCTTCCAATCTGGATATTAAAGCGGCGAGCCTGCGTTTGATGCAAAGTCAGGCAGAGCGGCGCATTGCCAGTGCTGCACAGTTTCCTCATGCAGAAGCCAATGCATCTTATGGGCGTGAACGCGCCAGCACCAATGGTGTGCTGGGTTTGCTGGGCACTATGGAGCGTGAACAGGCGGGGTCTATTGCATCTGGCTCTCAAGGGTTTGGGCCTACAGCATTGCCCGGAAGTGTGGGGAATCCCTCATTCAACTTGCCCCAATACGGTATGAACGCATCGTGGGAAGTGGATTTTTGGGGGCACGTGCGGCGGCAGGTGGAAGCTGCTACAGCAGCCATGCACGAAACGGAGGAAATGCGACGAGATATTCTGGTATCTCTTATGGCAGAAACAGCGCAGGATTATATTGATTTACGCGCAACGCAAACGCAGATTGGCATTTTGCAGCATAATATTCAGGTTGCAAAAGATAGTGTAAAACTCACCACATTGCGGTTCGAGCAAGGGGCCGCAACACGTTTGGATGTGGCAGAAGCTACAGGCCAGCTTCATACATTTGAGGCACGCTTACCACCTTTGCAGGCGCAAGCAACGCACATGCTAAATGCCTTGAGCTTTCTGGTTGCGCGTGAACCAGGGGCGTTGGATGCAGAACTTGGGGCGCCAGGCCCAATCCCTCTGGTGCCTGCCTTGGTGCCGGTGGGCTTGCCATCCGAACTGGCAGAGCATCGGCCTGATATTCGTATGGCGGCAGATCATTTGCATGCTGCCACGGCCAGTATTGGTGTAGCCATTGCAGATTTCTTTCCGCGCGTCACACTATCTGGCAGTTTGGATGTGCAGGCCCTTCAGTTTAGTGGTTTGGGTTCATGGGCATCACGTCAGTATGGTTTTGGCCCTACTGCAACACTCCCTTTGTTTGAAGGTGGAAGGCTAACAGGCCAGTTGCATTTGCGTAAGGCGCAGCAGAAAGAAGCAGCAACTATGTTCCAGCGCACGGTTTTAAAGGCGTGGCAGGAAATTGATGATGCCATGGCCGATTTTACGGCGGCTCAGCGGCGGCGTGATGAATTGGCTGAAGCCGTGCATGAAAACGAAATTGCAGTGGATACAGCCAAGGCCCAATATGTGCAGGGTTCATCCGACTTTTTAAATGTGCTGACATTGCAGAATGCGCTTTTGTCTTCTCAAAGTGCATTGGCAGATGCCACGGCGCGCGTGGCAGGGTCTGTCACGCACCTTTACCGTGCAGTTGGTGGCGGCTGGGAAGGTATTTACCCAGACAAAACGAAAGCAAAAAAACATGTGTGAGATTGGCGTATGATAACAATCAGACGTGCGGCAACTCTGGGTAACGCGCATTCAGATACGCTCATACTGCGCTGTCATTTTGCATTCGCTGATTATCAAGATCCATCATACACGCATGATGGACGCTTACGTGTGCTTAATCTGGGTAAGCTTGCGCCGGCCCAAAGATATTATCTGGGGCCTGAAGCTAATGTGGATATTCTAACATGGCTCTCCACAGGAAGTCTGATCAGCAATGCAGATGATTTTGAGCAGGAAGATATTGGGCCCGGAGGGTTGCATCTTTTAAGCACAGGTACAGGGTGCCAAAGGGTAGAGTGGAGTGCTGGTCTGGCGGGTGCTGCGTTTATTCAGTTCTGGTTTATGGCGGATGTAGAAGGTGTGCTGCCTGCGCAAGAAATTCGTGCAAGTTTTCCCCAATTGGAAGACGGTGGTTTTAGAATTCTTGCATCAGGCTTTCCAGAAGATGACCCGGAGGAAGAAGGTCAGATTACAGATGGTGCCCCTGTTGCGTTAACTGCGCGTGCACGCTTGTTACATGCGGTGATACCCGCGGCGGAGGGGGCAGCTTACAGCACCACGTTAGGGCGTGATCTTTATCTGCTGGTTGTATCAGGCATTGTAACTATAAACGGAAATGTTCTACATTGTGGTGATGCTGCGGCAATAACGGATCAGCAGGATGTGGTTGTGATTGCGCAGGAAAAAGCAGAGCTTCTTTTAGCCGATGTATCGGATAAGTAAATATCAATGAACTCAAGTATCCGTGTTATGATATTTGAGTTCATTGAAGTAACACCATACGCCCCCTTGGGTAAGAGATAGGGCGTATGGCTGTGGAAAAACTTATAACAGTTCCAGCACAATATCCGCCGGGCGACAGGCTTTTGCACCTTTGGGTGTGACTACAACAGGACGATTGAGAAGTTTGGGATATTCTGCAATGGCATCAAGAATCTGATCATCGCTGATGTCGGGTGCATCAAGCCCCACTTCCTTACATAATGCTTCCTTGCTGCGCAAAATGTCGCGTGCGCTCAATTTTCCTTTGGCAAGAATGCTTTCCAATTCCGCACGAGTTGGGGGAGCTTTCAGATAAAGGATAATTTCCGGTTCAATTCCCGCATCTCGAATAAGGCCCAGAACTGTGCGTGAAGTGCCGCAGGAAGGATTGTGGTAGAGAGTAACTGACATAGGTGCATCCTAAAGAGTGAAGCCTCAATTATGATATTTGAGGGTATCATGGCACGCAAATAGAATGGGATGGAGAGAGTATGTCGCCCTTGTTAGGCATAAAAAATTGGCTCGGCCAACGGATAACCAAAAAGTCCGGGTCATGGTCGGATATGCTGGCAGGGCTTTCTTTAGCCTCCATGAACATTCCTCAGGTTCTGGGGTATGCCCGTATTGCTGAAATGCCTGCTGTGTGCGGGCTATATACAGTGTTGTTCCCGTTGGTAGCGTTTGCCCTGTTTGGATACTCACGCCATCTGGTGGTAGCTGCAGATTCTGCTACGGCTGCCATCTTTTCCAGTGGTCTGTCAGAAATGGTTTCCCCCGGCAGTGCCAGATATATGGAGTTGGTTAGCGCAGTTGCTCTCCTTAATGCAGGATTTCTCTTAGTTGCCCGCTTATTTCGGTTAGGGTTTCTGGCAGATTTTTTGTCTCGCACTGTGCTGGTGGGTTTTTTGGCAGGCGTGGGTGTACAAGTGGGCTTAAGCATGTTGTATGACATGACAGGCCTAGTCTCATCCTCTCACAATACACTGGCTCAGGCGATAGGGTTATTCCAAGGTTTCGGGCAGATGCAAGGGTTAAGCATGGTCATTGCCAGCCTGAGCTGTGTTGTGTTGTTGGCAGGAGCAAGGCAGAAGCCTCATTGGCCAGTAAGCTTGTGTGTTGTGGTTATCAGTATTTTTTGTAGTTGGAAGTTAGACTTACAACATTACGACGTTGCCATTCTGGGCAGCATACGTGGTGGTTTGCCAGCGTTTTCCGTACCTCTGCCCGGCTGGCATGATATACTAGCTCTGCTACCCATTTCGGCGTCCTGTGTTTTTGTTATTATTGCGCAAAGTGCTGCAACTTCACGTGCTTTTGCAAACATGTTTCATGAACATGTTGATGAAAATGCAGATATTGTGGGCCTGTGTGCTGCCAATGCTGCGGCTGCCTTAACAGGCACGTTTACGGTAAATGGTAGCCCCACGCAAACAGCTATGGCTGTGCAGGCAGGCGCAAGATCACAAAAAGCACAGCTTGTTTTTGCTGCTGTAACAGCCTGTGTACTTTTGTTTTTTCCTGCACCGTTGCAGTATCTCCCTCGTTGCGTGCTTGGTGCCATTGTGTTTTGTGTGGCCGTGCGAATGATAGATATTCAGGCGCTTAATGGCATTCGCAATGAAAGCCCCGGAGAATTTCGTTTAGCACTGGTAACAGCCGCTACGGTTGTAAGTGTAGGGGTGGAACAGGGTATCTTTATTGCTATTGCGCTTTCTTTATTTCGGCACGTTCGGCATAGCTATATGCCGCATACGTTGGTAATGGCACCAGAAGCCACGACTGGAATGTTAGAGGCTGAAGCGGTGGCACCCGGAGAGCAAAGTATGCCGGGTATTATCATTTATCGGTTTTGTGCAGATTTGTTTTATGCAAATTGTAATTTGTTTACAGATGATATCATGACGCTGATTTCATCCGCGCCGGACCCGGTAAAATGTGTTGTGGTAGATTGCAGTGCAATTACCGATATTGACTATTCAGCCGCGCAAGTGGTGCGGGATGTTTTGCAAAGGCTGCATGCACGTGGGATTACCGTGTTGTTTGGTCGTGTTGCTCCATTTTTTCTAAAAGATATGGAGCGCCACCATATTATAGTAGTGCTTGGAAAGGATAATATTTACATGCAGCTTCACACAGCGTTGGCGAGTGCTCGTAAGCTGTGTGGTAGCGCATAAGCTTTATAATTTTTGTACACTTTGCCAGATCATATAAACTGCCACGATAAAAATAATGCAGGCAAAAAGTGTTGTAAGATGACTAGAAGATTTTGCCATGCGGCGGGCTGTGCGGGTGCCAAAAAGGCAACCAATGGCCCCACCTAAAATGAAAAGAGCCGCCAACTGCCAATCAATATAGCCGGACAGCATATAGCTTAAAGCAGTGCTAAACCCAAAAGCGGAAACGGCAACCAGAGACGTGCCAACTGCATTGAGAATAGGCATGCCGGTAGATGCAATAAGCCCGGGCACAATTAGAAAGCCGCCACCAATGCCAAAAAAGCCGGAAAGTAAGCCCGTGCCAAGGCCGTAGCCCATAACTTTGGGAGCGTTGTGTCTATTACAGCTTGCACCCGGACAACCAATGTTGTGCCGCCCGCGGAGCATAAGAATACCCACGCCAATCATTAACAGAGCAAAAAACAAAAGTAGCTTTTTACCATCAACTGTTTTGCCGATGGCGGCCCCAATAAACGCTCCCGCGACCCCACACGATGCAAAGATACCTGCACAGCGCCATTTGACCGTATGGTTGCGTGCATGCTGTGCTAGCCCCACCAATGCGTTGATAGCTACAGCCAATGCACTGGTGCCAATAGCCACATGAGGGTTTTTTACACCTACCAGATATACCATAAGCGGTACTGCCAGAATGGACCCCCCGCCACCAATTAATCCCAAAGTAAAACCGACCAGTACGCCAGACATAAGTTCTAGCAGGAGATGGGGAACAGATAAGGTGAGCATATGTGGTATCCAGAAAGGTCAGTAAATTTTAGAGCTTGTTGATGGGGATCTTGATGTAACTTGTGCCGTTATCTTCTGGTTCTGGCATATGCCCCCCACGGATATTGATTTGTACGGAAGGCATAATCAGGTTGGGTAGGGCAAGTGTTGCATCTCGTGATGTGCGCATATTTACAAACTCATCCTCACTTACGCCCTCATGCACATGCACATTATGCGCGCGCTCTGCACCTACAGTGGTTTCCCACGCATAGGTATCACGGTGCGGAGCCTTGTAATCGTGGCAGAGGAAAAGGCGCGTTTCCGCTGGTAAGGTGAGAAGACGGCGGATAGAGCGATACAGCATCCGGGCATCTCCACCGGGGAAGTCTGCACGGGCAGTGCCATAATCTGGCATGAACAGTGTATCGCCAATAAAGGCTGCATCACCGATAATAAAAGCCATATCTGCGGGGGTATGGCCTGGCACGTGTAATGCTATGGCGTTCAGGTTGCCCAGCTTGAACTGTTCGCCATCTGTAAAAAGATGATCAAACTGAGATCCATCACGTGCAAATCTGGTATCGGCATTAAAGATTTTACCAAAAACTTCCTGCACCTGCACAATGTTGGCACCAATACCCAGCTTGCCGCCCAGTTGTTCCTGCAACCATGGTGCGGCGGAAAGATGATCAGCATGCGCATGTGTTTCTAGTTGCCATGCAACCTGCAATTTTTCAGTGCGCACATAATCGACAATTTTTTGAGCAGAATCGTATTTAATACGACCAGAAGCCTGATCATAATCCAGCACGCTATCAATAACGGCAGCCGTTAGAGTTTGTGGATCATGCACTACATGGCTGGCTGTGAAGGTTTTTTCATCAAAAAAGGTTTTTACAACAGGTTGTTGTTCGGGATGCTGCACAGCCATTAAAATCTGCTGGGTGGCTGTGGCGATAGCTGGATCTGACATAAGGGAAACTCCCAACAGTTTATTATTTTAAGTAAACATGAATATACACTTTAATTAAGAATGAAAGCATCTTGCGTCAAGTGAAAGAATGCGCGTAAACACTGCTGCTATGAATGACCGCATCATAGATACCAGTCAGTTGGAGCCGGTAGTGGCCGCACCCAGAATTGGAGACATGGCTCCAGATTTTATGGCGCGGACAACCCAAGGCATGCTTACGTTAAGTGCTTTGCGTGGGCAGTGGGTGCTGCTGTTTTCGCATCCAGCAGATTTTACACCAGTTTGTACAAGTGAATTTATTGCGTTTGCTCAGGCTGCTGCGCAATTTGCAGCTATGAACTGTGCATTGGTAGGCCTTTCCGTAGATAGCCTGCCTGCCCATCTTGCATGGATTGAAGCCATACGGGAGAGGTTTGACGTTCGGATTCCTTTCCCGGTGGTAGAAGATCCATCCATGGCCATTGCACGTGCGTATGGTATGCTGGATGCAACAGCCCGGAATAGCGCAACCGTGCGCAGTGTGTACATGATTGACCCACAAGGTATTGTGCGGGCCACAACATGTTACCCCATGACTGTTGGCCGATCTGTGGCGGAATTACTACGTTTGCTTGCTGCCCTTCAACGGGTGGATGAGGGGGATGTTCTCACCCCCGAAGGTTGGGCACCCGGAGGGAATGTGGTGCTGCCTACGGCGCAAACTCAAGATGCTGTTATGCAGGCAGGGCCATCGTGGTTCATGTGTTTAAAGCCTGATCAGGGGCGGTAAGCTCATGGTGGAAATGTCTTTAGACGAAGCAAAACAGTTGGTGGAGCAACTCAAGCTGTTTGCTCAGCCGCAGCGCCTCATGATTCTGGATGCACTTTTGCAGCATGGGGCGCTGGCAGTGGGGGAGCTGGAAAGCAGAACCGGGATTGGCCAGCCGACTCTCAGCCAGCAGTTAGGCACGTTAAGGCGTTCTAACCTTATTGTGCCACGTCGCGAATCGCGCACGATTTACTACAGCTTGCAGAGTGAAGATGAAGCCTTGCGGGTAAGGATTTTGATTGGTCTTTTAAAAGGTGACAAAGGCCTGCTATCTGCCACGCACGAGATTGCTGATAAACTCGGAACAAAATCTACCAAAAGGAAAGATCAAATCCTTCGGGAAGAAGGCGCACAGTTTGCCTTTGTGCAGACAACGCAGCCTCAGCGCCGCTTCTAAAGCCGAAAAATTATATGGATTCTCATAAGCACCGTTGCAAATGGGCATGTGGGAACATGATTTTGCGCGCTTACCATGATGCTGAATGGGGTGTGCCCATTAAGGATGCGCGCATCTTATGGGAAATGCTGGTGCTAGAAAGTTTTCAGGCCGGGCTTTCATGGAATACGGTGCTGCAGAAGCGTGAAAATTTTCGGAGGGCTTTTGCTGGGTTTGATCCAGAAAAAGTAGCGCAGTTTACAGAGCAAGATGTGCAAAGATTGATGCAGGATGCCGGGATTATTCGCGCACGTTTAAAAATAGAAGCGACTGTTAAAAATGCTCATGCCTATTTGCAGATGCAGGCAAAAGGCGAGGATTTTGCAAGTTTTGCGTGGGATGTGGCGCAGCAAAATTCTGTAAAGACGAAACAGCCTCATGCGCTTGCGCAAACGCGCGCTTCACAGGTTCTTTCCAAGGAATTGAAGAAACGCGGCTTTTGCTTTGTTGGCCCGGTTATTGTTTATGCATGGATGCAAGCCGCAGGCATGGTAAACGGGCATGAACCAGACTGCTTTCGGTATTACGCCTGCGATTGATTCGATAAGCCACGTAACATGGCTTTTCTCGGGTGTGTTGCAGAAAGCAAAATTATGACTGAGGCTGAGCATGGCAAAAAATGTAATTCAACAACGTGTTGAATGGGCGAGAGAAGGGAAGTTCCCTCAGGTTATTGGGCGTATGCCTTCAGGTTGGCTTATTGTTGCAGATACACAACCAGTACAAGGTTATTGCCAGCTTCTGTCAGACCCGATTGTACCGAGCCTGAATGATCTGCACGGGCAGGAGCGTATACAATATCTGGCAGATTGCGTAACGGTAGGTGATGCCCTGTTAAAGGCAACGAGTGCCGCCAGAATTAATTATGAAACATGGTGTAATCAGGAACCCTCTCTCCATACCCATATTGTGCCGCGTTACTTAACAGAAGCAGATGCCGTAAAAACCAAACCTGTTTGTGTGGGGTATGCGGGTGTTTTTGCACGCACGTTTGATTTGGAACGGGATGCAGCTTTTATGGAAGAAATGCGGAAACTTTTGAATATCCAACCATAGGAAAAGTTGGTTTGCTCAAGGGAGAGGTTATGAGTGCAACAATAACGATATACGGAATTAAATCCTGCGATACGATGCGTAAAGCCATGAAGTGGCTAGAGGCGCATAGTGTGGCGTATAGTTTCCATGATTATAAAAAACAGGGAATAGATACAGCAACACTCAAACAGTGGGCGCAAAATGTTGGGTGGGAAAAGTTGCTGAATAAAGCTGGCACCACGTTTCGTAAATTGCCCGATTCTGAAAAAGAAAATATTGATGAATCACGCGCATTAGCGCTTATGGTTGCTTACCCATCCCTTATAAAAAGGCCCGTTTTAGACCGGGAAGGGGAAATTACGGTTGGCTTTAAGCCAGAAGTTTATGCAGATTTATTTGCTGTAAATTAAATGGCAGGGTGACTATGGGGCACTTATACACCCCATAGTCTTTGATCAGCAATTATTCCTGATCGGGAGCCGCTGCAGAGTTCAGCTGGATGTAGCGTTCGATGCCAATCTGCTTGATCAGATCAAACTGACGATCTAGGAAGTCTTCGTGTTCTTCTTCATTTTCAAGGATCTTCAGCAGCAGATCACGGGAAACAAAGTCACGCACGCTTTCGCAATAGGCAATGCCTTCGCGCAGATCACCCAAAGCTTTTTCTTCCAGCTTCAGGTCGCATTCCAGAATTTCCTTCACGTCCTGACCAATCAGGATGGTGTTCAGGCGCTGGACGTTAGGCAGCCCACCCAAATACAGAATGCGTTCAATCAGCCAGTCAGCATGACGCATTTCTTCAATGGATTCTTCGTACTCTTTCTTGCCCAGCAGGGTAACGCCCCAGTGGCGCAGTGTGCGTGCATGCAGGAAGTACTGGTTGATAGCTGTCAGCTCATTTGTAAGCTGGATATTCAGATGTTCGATAACTTTAGGATCTTTTACCATGATACGATTTCCAGATTTTGGTGGAAGTTTGTGAAGTGTTTTTACGGATGTTTTTGGCATAATGCAAACAGAAAATCGTTAAATATCAACGAGTTTTAATAAGTAATTCTTATTCGCAAGTCTTATTTATGTTTTTTGTTGTCGAAACAGCATCTTAAGCATGTAACAGCATTTATAACATTTCTGTTATTTGATTTGTGAAAGTGTAGGGGACTTATCTAAAGGTAAATGAGCCCGGATTTCTTGCGAATAGTGTGCATCTGGCATCGCTCCGTCCGGCCGCTGAATACGGCTAAGGCGTTTGAGGGTGGGAAAATCATACTGTGTGTTCAGCAGCCCCAGATCATATGCCAAAGAGGCCGTGTAACCGCTTAGCAAAACGCGCCAATCCAGCCGGTAATGGAGTTGAGCGCCAGCGCGGGAGAGAATTTCTGTTGTGCAGTTATCTGCGAGCGTATTGTACCAGCGCGGGTGAGTATGCAGAAAATGAATTTCTGAAAGATAGCTTTTAAACAGGCGTTCACGTGTTTGCGGTGCAATAAAGAGTCGATAAAGATAGACGCGTTCTTTGCGGATATCTGTCCGAACACCAATTAAATCCTGTTCATCTGCGGTAACATAAAACATTTCATAATGATGGAAGAAGCCAGCAATCGCCGAATACGGAAAGCGCTTTTGCCTGCGCGTTTCGATAGATATGGCTAGGTGATGCCCGTCTTTGAATCCAAAGGTAAGAAAAACATGTGCAATACTTTCCCCAGCCCAATAGGATGTAATCATATCTACAGATGAAAGGTCATCCAGATTATATGTGGCATCATAATAGTGTGGTGTATAATCTGTTTCTGTTTTGTATTTAAAATTCCGTATGTTTTGAATATGCACAGTCCGACCAGTCAAAACGGCATCTGCTGGCAAGGCATACTCTCCAGCCCAATCACGATGATTGCGCGGTGGATCCGTTAAATACCATATTATAAAAACAGCACATAAAACTGGAATAGTGGTGCGGCTAAGCCGGGCTGGGGCAAAAAAGAACATCCCCAAAATAAGCAACGGAAAAATGATACTCAGGCCTAAACGCAGCATATCTGGCGTTAAGGTGGAATAATAAAATGCAGCCGCAGAGTAAAGGCTGAATAAGAAAGCACCAGCAGCTTTTACCCAGAAAACCCACCCATATGTGGAAGAATTATGTTGGAACTTGCTCATGGATGCACCGGGGGTGTTGTTGGCTGATATTCACCGCCAATACGTGTGATATTTTGTTTGCTCATATCCCCTGTTTCTGGAGCTCCCGGTGTAAGGCGAGCGAGATGCTCCAGCAAAATACGGCGCACCTCTGCAATAGTGATAGGGTTGGATTGTGTGGAATGGTCAGAATGCCGCACAACCAGTTCAGAATCAGCATAAGGTATGTGCGCACTGCGGTATTTTACCACGCCATCATCTGCAGTTGCTAATGGGCCATCCCCTAGAACGGGAATAATGGAGTGCGTACGTACTTCTGGCACAACCGGTATGGATGCTAAAGAGCGGATAAAGGCACTATGGGGTGTCATGCCATACACACTGCCCATACGCCATGGGCTCATGTTGACACGTATTGAACCAGATTCTCCAATGACAACTTGCTGCATTACTTCAGTTAGGCTGACAGGAAATGTCACCATACGGCCAACAAGGTGCGCTAAAGAAAGTGCCGCCAGATAACTTCCATGTTGTGGTGTAGAGATAAACACAACTTGTTGCACCTCAGGCAACGGTTTTGGAAACAGAGTTTCTTGCAAAAATCTATGAGCTTTTGGGGTAAGGTGTAAACTGTTGAAAGGGTGGTGTGTTAGCCCATTCCAGAGTTTATCTTTAGGGTCTATCACCTGCATTTTTGCCAAAAGCCCGCCTTGGCTATGGCCAATAAGTACCATATGTCCAAGTGCAGGATCTGCTTGCGTACCACCATTGTTTTGAATGGCGGATTCCAAGGCTTCGCGGAGTTGAAAAGCCGAGTATGGGATGGGATTTCCCGTAGCGTAAGAAAAAAACCAAAACTCAAAATGAGCACGAATTTGAGGATCTTCCAGAAGATCGTTCACCATATCTGCCCATCGCCCAGGGCTGGATGCTGTGCCGTGAACAAGCACAACGGGAATACACCCGTAGCGGTGTGGTTCTATGGCAATAAGCTGAGGTTTGCGGCCATTATCAAAAAAACGACCGTCCAGAAAACCTTTGTATTCGCTAGACCAATCTACAGCATTGCTGAGGCTAAGTGCGCGTGAGGCTGTTTGATCGTACTGTAGAGGTATAGGTGTATTGTTGGTTGTGAGAATATGCCCACGATTATCTAAAGCTGTAAGGGTTAGATGGCCGGTAATATGATCGGAGAGAACTTGTCTGCGTGGGTCTGGTATTTCCATAAACAGGCTGACAGGAATGCGTAGTTTATCCGTAACTGTAAAGGAGGATGGTGCACGACCACTTACATGTGGAATGGCTGCAAGGGGTTCGCCCAGCCCCATGTGGCTGTAAATGTTTTTAACGCCTTTTACAGTAAGGCGCGCAGTGGGGCGGAAATCAGTAAGCTCATAGCCATGCCATATACGTTCTGATGGCACAGATGAAAGATCCAGATCGCCAAATGGTAGCACCCAGTGTTGAGAGTTGATATTTGCAGGAGAACCTAAAGCCTCTGTCAGGCTGAGCATATAAATATCACATGCTTGCCGAAAATGTGGATCATATGGGTCTGGATGTTCAGTCGTTTTATCGGCAGGATTGAGATAGGCATATGCATACATGGCAGCCGCCATGAAATCTGTACGGGATTTATGTTTTTTCCCCCGTAAGTAGCTGAGTTCTGCCAACGCAAAAAGTTGGTCATTCAAATCTGGAGTGTAGAATTGGTCTTGCGTGCTTTTGCGCAGGATTTCAATGGCGGCAATTGGGTGTGCCTGCCATATGCCCAGCAAATTTTGGCGTTCCAGCACAATACGGGTGGTGTTACTCAGGATTGTTCCGTTAAGAGCGGTATGGGTGCGATCTTGATAAGCCTCTGTTAGGCTAAGCTGCTGAACAGAAACAGGAGGAGTGCATCCTGTAAGGGCCAGAAAAGCAGCAATGTAGCAGGTCTTGTAATTCAATTTATTGATAAATCGTATAGAAAAAATAGACATCATGCTTTCCGGAAGAACACACTCAAGCGTTAAAATATGCGGCGGAACTTACGATGTTCACGACAATGTGGCAAACAGTAATGAAAGAATGATACTTATCTAAAATCTTGGAAGAAATGATGCCCAATCTACCAGTAGTACGCGTTGTCTTGGTAGGAAGTTTAATACCTGATAATGTACGTAAAGGTTATATACCAGAGCAAAACAAAATAATAAAATTTCCATTTTCTAAAATAATCCAAGAAGATTTTTTGGAAAAACATAATATTTCGCGTATTTTTTGTGCATCTGATATTTTTGTAGTTTCAGATCGTCTTCTTTTAGAACAAAATATTGTTTTGGAGCAGAAGCTAAGGAATAGAAATTATGGAGCTTTGGCAGGGCGGAGTTTGAAAAGTTTATCGGTAGAAGAGCAGGAGCAATTTATGAATCCTACGCACTCTCCAGTTGGTGGAGAAAGTATATATGCATTTCATGCTAGGTTAAAAGCATGGCTGGATAGCCTTTTTGATAACGCCAAAAACCAAGAAACATTCTTGATAATAGCTTCTCCTATCATCATACGTGCATTAAGCGCATGTATTATCGCTGATGGTATAAAAAATTCTTTTCATATTCTAAATAAATTAGATGTTTATCCAGAAAGTTGGAGTGTTTTTTCGGGAAGATCTGGGAATTGGCGCATTCTCACACTTTCCGCGCCTTTTTAAGGCATTAAAGTTAAAGTGTTGGAAAGAAGCGTAAAAATTTTGTTTAGTAAGAATAATCATTCACGATGTGGTGACATTTTGTGATCTATTATATAAATATATGCTTGCGCAATCGACATAAAAACCCACATATATCAAAAATAAATACTTAATATCAATAGGTTGACCTTATTTTATAGAAGGAGAAATAGGATATTTTCTTGGTTGTGAGATATGTTTTTTATATGACAACCACCAGTTTCATATATTGGACATTTGTCTGATTGAGGGTTTTAGCTAAAAGCCGTTTTTTTGAGGCTATTCCGATAGGAGTGATTAAACCATGACATATACAGTCGGCATGTATCTTGCTGAGCGTCTTTCTCAGATTGGATTAAAGCACCACTTTGCCGTAGCCGGAGATTTTAATCTGGTTCTTCTGGATCAGTTACTGGCAAATAAGGAAATGGAACAGGTCTATTGCTGTAATGAGCTGAATTGTGGTTTTAGTGCAGAAGGTTACGCACGTGCTCATGGCGCAGCGGCCGCTGTGGTTACCTTTAGTGTGGGGGCCATTTCTGCCATGAACGCTATTGCTGGTGCATATGCAGAAAACCTGCCTGTTATTTTGATTTCTGGTTCACCTAATAGCAATGATTATGGAACCGGCCATATTCTGCATCATACGCTGGGCACGAACGATTATACCTACCAGTTGGAAATGATGCGGCATGTAACATGCGCGGCAGAAAGCATTACAGATGCAGCATCTGCCCCAGCCAAAATTGATCATGTAATCCGCACAGCCCTGCGTGAACGCAAGCCGGCATATGTTGAAATTGCCTGTAACGTATCTGATGCAGAATGTGTTCGCCCTGGCCCGGTCTCGTCCTTGCTGGCAGAATTGCGGGTAGATGATGTCAGTCTAAAAGCGGCCGTTGAAGCTTCTGTTGCTCTGCTGGAAAAATCTCAGCGTGTTACCATGATTGTAGGTAGCAAAGTGCGCGCGGCACACGCACAGACACAAACAGAACATCTGGCCGATAAGCTAGGCTGTGCTGTTACGATTATGGCGGCAGCAAAAAGCTTTTTCCCAGAAGATCACAAAGGTTTTCGTGGTCTTTATTGGGGGGATGTTTCTTCTCCTGGTGCGCAGGAGCTGGTTGAAAAGTCTGACGCCCTTATTTGTGTGGCCCCCGTCTTTAATGACTATTCCACAGTAGGTTGGACCGCATGGCCCAAGGGTGACAATGTTTTGTTGGCAGAACCTAACCGTGTCACTGTGGGCGGCAAGACATACGAAGGCTTCACGTTGCGTGAATTCCTTGAAGAGCTGGCAAAAAAAGCTCCTAGCCGTCCGTTAACGGCGCAGGAAAGTAAAAAACATACGCCTGTTATTGAAGCATCTAAGGCAGATGCGCGTCTGACAAATGATGAAATGACCCGTCAGATCAACGCAATGCTGACATCAGATACTACCTTGGTTGCTGAAACAGGGGATTCTTGGTTCAACGCTACGCGCATGGATTTGCCGCGCGGTGCACGTGTTGAGCTGGAAATGCAGTGGGGGCATATTGGTTGGTCTGTACCCTCTGCTTTCGGGAACGCCATGGGGTCTCAAGAGCGACAGCATATTCTTATGGTAGGTGATGGCTCGTTCCAGCTTACTGCGCAGGAAATGGCGCAGATGGTGCGTTATAAGCTGCCAGTTATTATCTTCCTCGTGAATAATCGTGGCTATGTTATTGAAATTGCCATTCACGATGGCCCTTACAACTACATCAAGAACTGGGATTACGCAGGCTTGATGGAAGTGTTCAATGCGGAAGATGGTCATGGTCTGGGCCTAAAAGCCACCACAGCAGGTGAACTAGCAGAGGCTATCAAAAAAGCTAAGGCAAACCATGAAGGTCCCACCATTATCGAATGCCAGATTGAACGTTCTGATTGCACCAAAACGTTGGTGGAATGGGGCAAAAAGGTTGCAGCAGCTAATTCCAGAAAACCACAGGTATCCTGAAAGTCTGATATTTAAAATCTAGTGTGTTGCAAAATACCTCCTTCCAAATTGTGGAAGGAGGTATTTTTATATTTCTTTATGATTGATCATAACAGCAGATACACCCCAGCACGTCATGAATATGGCAATAATCACGCAACCTAAAATGCCAAAGTTTTCGCTTAAAGTTTCACACCAGTTCCATAAAGCATATTCAGGGCCAAGATGGTTCCGTATAAGTTCAAGTGCTTCAATGGCGCTTATGAGCAAAGCAATGACGATAGAAACGACAGTAAGCAGCATATTATAATAAAATTTTCGAACAGGTTCTACAAAAGCCCAACCATAAGCACGAAGCATTAAAACGCCATCTAGTGTATCTACAAGAGACATGCCCGCAGTAAAGAGCGCAGGAAAGACCAAGATAGAGCAGAGCGTCATGCCATGGGATGCTTGGCTTGCCGATAAGCTGAGTAACCCAACTTCTGTTGCGGTATCAAACCCCAAGCCAAATAGGAAACCCAGTGGGTACATATGCCAAGTTTTATGAATAAGACCGAATAATGGTTTAAGAAAACGAGTGAGTAGTCCCCCTTTATTAAGAAAAATCTGGATATCTTCTTGGTGAGATATGTTCCCAGATTTAGCATAACAAAAATTTTGATAAAGATTATAAAAAATCACAATATTCATGATGGCAACAAATATTAGAAAAACAATAGAAGTCATTGGTCCGATAATTTCGCCAAATTTCTGAATAACATGAAGCTTTTGTGTAAAAGTTGTCGCTGTGGCAGCAACTAAGATGGATGCTATCACTACGACACTAGAATGACCTAGGGAAAAGAAAAGCCCTACAGAAAGTGGTTGTTTGCCTTCCTGCATTAATTTGCGAGTTATATTATCAATAGCAGCAATATGATCAGCATCTACGGCATGGCGTAGGCCCAAGCTATATGCGACAAACGCCATACTTAATAAGCTGGGAGAATAGCGGAAAGCAATGGAGGCCCAAAGCCAAGTTGCAATGTTAAAACCACCTAATATGGTAAACAACCCTATAGCTTTCCATGTTACATTTTCTGCAGTGGCATTGAAGTTATAACAAAGTATTCTTCTCATGTGTAACCTAAGGAGTCTAGGAAGTTTGATATTTCCTGAAAACAGATTTTTTCAATAATTACAGTATATTTTATAATTTATAACCTTATTTCTTATACGTAAATATGCGTATATCCCACCCTTATTGACGGAAGCATAATACCCTATCTATTTAAAAATAGTTCTTACAGGAATTGGATACAATTAAGTGCCTCTTCTGCAACGTGCTTACGGTCGTTTTGGGTTGGAAGTCCGAAATGATCGTTCTCAGACCCAATGCTACGGGTTGGAGCAGGAGGGATGCTGCCGCTTGTTATTTCCTCGTGTTGCAGGCCAACAGATGGAAGTTGTCACGGTAAATATTTCAGGTGGTATAGCGGCAGGAGACCGCATTGAGGGAGATTTGAGGTGTAACCCGCACACAAATCTTCTTGTCACATCTCAAGCGGCTGAACGTATTTATCGAGCGCGTTCGAATGATCCGGCAGCTCGAATAAATGTTTCCTGCCATATCGCGGAAGATGCATGTTTGGAATGGTTGCCGCACGGCACGATTTTTTTTGATGGTAGCCGTTTACAGCGCAAAATGACTGTAGAGATGGCGGATAATGCGCGATTTCTGTTTCTTGAAAGCCGTTTTTTTGGTCGCGTTGCTTCGGGTGAATGTGTTGAGCAACTGCATGTCAGAGATGGTCTCTCCGTTCGGCGGGATGGGCGGCGCATTTTGGAAGATACGCTGAAACTTGAAAGCGATTCTGTAAATGTTCTTTTGAAGGATCCTGCGGTGGCAGCCGGTTATCGTGTCGTTACAACGCTTGTTTTAGTTGCATCCGATGTATCCAGTCGCCTTGAACCATTACGTAATGTGTTAGCAGCAGAAGAATGCAAAGGGTTCGCGGCCTCAGCATGGAATGGCATGCTAATTGTGCGTGGCATAGCGCAGGATAATTGGCAGTTAGAGCTTATATTGCAACGTATTTTACCAATCTTGCGGAATGGACAATCTATGCCAACCACCTGGCGTTCATGAAGCGGAAAAGTAGAGAAAACGTAAACTATGAAACTGACACCCCGAGAAAAAGATAAATTGCTTATTGCCATGGCAGCAATGGTGGCGCGGCGCAGATTGGAGCGTGGGGTGCGTTTAAATTACCCTGAAGCTGTCGCTCTTATAACAGATCATGTAGTGGAAGGTGCGCGGGATGGTCAGAGTGTTTCAGCGCTTATGGCAAGTGGTGGCCGTGTGTTAACGCGTGATCAGGTTATGGCTGGCGTGCCAGAAATGATTCATGACGTGCAAGTGGAAGCAACCTTTCCTGACGGAACAAAATTGGTGACGGTTCATGCCCCGATACGTTGATGCTTTGCCTGCAGATGCCTTGCCAGGGGAAATTCTGGTTGCAGAAGGTGATATTGTTCTGAATGAGGGGCAGCTCCAACGCAAGTTGATGGTTTCCAATACAGGAGATCGTCCCATACAGGTGGGAAGCCATTATCATTTTTATGAAGTAAATCCTGCTCTGCTGTTTGAGCGCGAACAAGCCAAAGGTTGGCGGCTAAACGTGCCTTCGGGCGGTGCCATTCGCTTTGAGCCGGGACAGATACGAGAAGTAACACTGGTTCCATTACGAGGCTTGCGCCAAGTATTTGGCTTTCGAGGGGAAGTGATGGGAGGTATAGATAAATGACGCATCTTTCCCGTTACGAATATGCAGGCCAGTTTGGCCCCACTACAGGGGATCGTGTTCGGCTGGCAGATACAGCTTTGCTTGTGGAAGTAGAAAAAGATTTTACAATTTATGGGGAAGAAGTGCGGTTTGGTGGTGGAAAAACTATTCGTGACGGCATGGGGCAATCACAATTGTCTCGCGCACAAGGTGCCGTAGATACGGTTATCACAAACGCGCTAATTGTTGATCATTGGGGTATTGTTAAGGCAGATGTTGCCTTGCGAGATGGACGTATTGCAGCAATTGGTAAGGCAGGAAATCCGGATATTCAGCCGGGTGTAGATATTATTATTGGTCCGGGCACAGAAATAATTGCAGCAGAGGGTAAAATACTAACTGCTGGTGGAATTGATAGTCATATTCACTATATTTGCCCACAACAAATAGAAGAGGCTTTATCTTCTGGCATAACGACTATGCTGGGAGGAGGCACCGGGCCAGCCACAGGTACAGCGGCTACAACATGCACACCGGGGCCTTGGCATCTGGCGCGTATGCTGCAGGCCGCAGATGCGTTTCCGGTTAATCTGGCTTTTGCAGGTAAGGGCAATGCATCACGCCCAGAAGCCTTGGAGGAAATGGTAAGGGCAGGGGCGTGTTGTCTGAAATTGCACGAGGATTGGGGATCAACGCCAGCGGCTATTGATTGTTGCTTGAGCGTGGCTGACCGCATGGACGTTCAGGTGATGATCCATACAGACACGCTGAATGAAAGCGGGTTTGTGGAAGATACAATTGCTGCATTTAAAGGGCGCACCATTCATGCTTTTCATACAGAAGGTGCGGGTGGGGGGCATGCACCAGATATTATACGTGTAGCTGGTTTGCCGAATGTTTTACCATCTTCTACCAATCCAACGCGCCCATACACAGTCAACACGCTGGATGAGCATTTGGATATGCTGATGGTATGCCATCATCTTGATCCGCACATTCCAGAAGACATTGCTTTTGCGGAAAGTCGCATTCGGCGTGAGACTATTGCAGCTGAAGATATCTTTCAGGATATGGGCGTGCTTTCCATGATGTCGTCCGACAGTCAGGCCATGGGGCGTGTGGGGGAAGTGCCGTTAAGAACATGGCAAACAGCGCATAAAATGAAGCTACAGCGTGGTGCGCTGTCCGGAGATAGTGTGGCAGATAACAACCGGGTTAAACGTTATATTGCCAAATACACCATAAACCCGGCCATTGCGCATGGTTTGGCGCATGAGGTGGGATCTATCGCTGTTGGAAAATTGGCAGATCTTGTTTTGTGGGAACCTGCTTTTTTTGGTGTAAAGCCAGAAATGGTGATTAAAGGTGGTGCAATTGTTTATGCAATGATGGGCGACCCCAACGCTTCTATCCCCACGCCGCAACCCGTTCATGGTCGTATGATGTTTGGCGGATACGGTGGTGCGCTGACACATACAAGTCTTACATTTGTTTCTCAAGCCGCACTGGAAGATGATTTAGGACATAAACTTAAGCTACAACGTAAACTTTCCGCAGTGTCCAATACACGAGAAAGTATCGGTAAACGCAGCATGATTCATAATGATGCTATGCCACATATCGAAGTAGACCCCGAAACATATGAAGTGCGCGCCGATGGTGTGTTACTGACATGCGAACCTGCAGAAGTTCTTCCTATGGCACAAAGGTATTTTCTGTTCTGATGCAACGCATAATTGAAATTCTTCCAGCAGGAAGTTGGCCAGAAACAGCAGCAACCGAAATTTTTGCAGCCGACTATGAGGGCCGCCACCGCCGCCGTATGGTTATTTGCTTGCAATCTGGTGAAAAAATCCTTCTTGATCTGGAACATGCACGTTTGTTGCGGGCTGGTGATGGTCTGAAACTACAGGATGGACGCATTATTCTGGTAAAATCGCTTCCGGAAGAACTTATGGAAGTCACGGCAATAAATGGCTTACATTTGTTACGTTTGGCATGGCATATAGGAAACCGGCATCTTCCCGCAACTATTGAGGAACACCGTATTCTTATAAGGCATGATCATGTCATTGCAGATATGATTCGTGGCCTTGGTGGCCATGTGCATATGGTCATGGCTGCATTTGATCCCGAAAGTGGTGCGTATGCAGGGCATATAGGTGCACATCAGCATGAAAACGGACATACACACCACTCTCATGATTAATGAAGAAAGCATGGAAGGTAAGGATTTTTTGCGTCTTCTTTCATGGGTCTCTCCAGCATTTCCAACAGGAAGCTATGCTTATAGTCATGGCTTGGAATGGGCTGTTGAGAATGGCGATGTGCATAATGTCGCATCATTATGCCAATGGATAGAAGCTCTTCTTTATTACGGAAGTTTGCAGAATGATCAGATAATTTTGCAGGCAGCTTGGGATGCCGCATATAATCAGGCACAGTTATATGAGGTTGCTGAGTTTGCCTGTGCCTGTGCTTCATCGCGTGAGCGTTATGAAGAAACTGTGTATCAAGGAGAGGCGTTTCAGAAAGCCGCTGCAGTCTGGAATGTTGTTCCACAGGATATTATTCCGTCTCATATCCGTTGGCCTTTGCCAGTCGCGCAAGGTGTCGTGTTTCGATATGGTAACGTATCACGCCAGCAAGCAGCTTTGGCGGGTGGGTATGCTGCTATTGCTGCGTTAGTTTCTGCCGCAGTGCGTTTGGTGCCTTTAGGGCAAACAGATGGACTGCGGGCATTGGCTAGTTTGGAAACAACGTTGCAGAAAGCTACTCAGAAAACCCAGAACCTCACACTCGAAGATATTGGTGGAGCATGCTTTTGCGCAGATCTTGCTGCCATGCACCATGAAACTCAGGTTACAAGGCTATTTAGAACATGACAGACATAAAATATGGCCCGCTACGTGTCGGTATTGGTGGCCCAGTAGGAACGGGTAAAACAGCATTAATGGATGCCTTATGCCGCTGGTTTAGGGATATATATAATATTGCGGCCATAACAAACGATATTTACACGCGTGAAGATGCTGAGTTTCTGACTAGAGCAGGTTCTTTGCCACCAGAACGTATTATGGGGATAGAAACAGGAGGGTGCCCGCACACAGCAATACGAGAAGATGCAAGTATTAATCTTGCTGGTATTGCTGAATTATCAGAACGCTTTGAAAAGCTTGATCTCATTTTGGTGGAAAGTGGTGGAGACAATCTGGCGGCAACTTTTAGCCCAGAATTGGCTGACTTAACTATTTATGTCATTGATGTTTCTGCTGGAGATAAAATCCCCCGCAAAGGTGGGCCAGGTATTACGCGTAGCGACCTATTGGTCATTAATAAAATTGATCTTGCACCATATGTAGGAGCGGATTTAGGCATTATGGATCGGGATAGTCGCAAGATGCGTGGGCAACGGCCCTTTGTCTTTACAAATATTCGAGCAGGCGAAGGTGTGGAAGATATTGCTCAATTTATTATTGAACGTGGAGCACTCTAGAAAAGAAAATAACATTCTTATTTAAAATACCTATGAGTTATCATTTTATATAAATTTTACATTATAGCTCATAGGTATTGTAATTTCATTACATAAAATATTAAATAAAAATGTATCTCATGTAACCAATATATATATCATTTCGTAGGTTCATATTTGGATTTTCTCTTTCTAATTCGATCTAGGTAATTTCACCCATACCCCCAAAAAGATTCGTTATCGTAATGTAACGACATGGCCATTTGGCAATTATGGCTACAGGGGAGAAGGTCATGGTCGCGTTGCTATCGCGGTTTTCATTAAGTCGTAAAACAAAATTGTTTCAGTGTGGAACAACGATTCTGTCTCTTTGTGTCGTGGTCAGCGCAGCATTGCCGCAGTTATCCCATGCGGCGGCAACCTTTAACTTTGGTAAGGATCAGTTTTTTACCTTGGGTGTTGGTGTGCGTGGGCAGTACCTATCTAATGATCCCAACGCTACTCCGGCACATTCCGGAGCCGCTAGTGCTAATGACTTACGTATTTATATGGGTGCGCAGTTTCATAAATATGTAAAAAGCACGCTTAATCTTGAGCGTTTGCGTGATGGCAACTGGAATGTTTTGGACGGTATTCTTCAGGTTGAACCATGGAAGTTCTTTAATGTTTGGATGGGGCGGATGTTGACCCCAAGTGATCGATCCAACCTGGATGGCCCATATTTCCTGAGCACTTATGCTTTTCCCTTTGTGTCACAATATCCAGGGGCATGGTCTGGTCGTGATGATGGTATTACAGTGTGGGGCAAGCTGGTGAAAGACCATTTCCGGTATATGGCAGGTGTGTACCGAGGCCATAACTGGGTACAAGGAGGCTCAAATTATGGTGAGCATCCTTTGTTTGCTGCACGGTTGGAATATAACTTTCTAGATCCAGAGCCATCACCAGCCTATTATACCGCCAGCACTTATTACGGCAAAGCCGATATTCTTGCTATTGGTTTGGCGGGTCAGTACGAAACTGATGGCGTTGGTACAGCGCAGGATAAAGGTGATTACAAGGCATGGAATATTGACGGTCTTTTTGAAAAAAAGATCGGGAAAAATGCAAAGCATGGTGTGTATACGCTAGAAGGTGCTTATTATCAGTATTATACTGGTGGTGTGCAGGATATTGCTTCTGGCTATCGCCAAAGAGCGGCAGAATACGGGAATGTTGGTGGAATTAGTGATGGCACGGCTTTTCTTGCCAGTACAGCCTACCTTATTCCGTACACATTGGGCTGGGGGCGTTTGCAGCCGCTCGTAAGGTATCAGGAATTCCGCTTCAAAAAAGATTTGTATGGATCAGGGCATCCTAAAACGACACAGTTTGATGCCGGTGCAAACTATGTATTAGATGGTCATAATCTACGGTTTACGTTGGATTATGTTAGGTATCACGAAGCCAAAACAAAAGCCTCAAATGCCTTTCTGTTAGGTATGCAGCTTCAATACTAAAATCATATTTTCAGAACTTATCATTTTCTGAAAAATTGGGTGTTTAAGGGATGCCGGGAGATAACAAAATGCAGATCATGATGTGCCGTGGGCTGAAGGGAGCATTCGTAGTGTTCTGTGGTCTTTTTGCCGGGGCAGCATATGCAGAGTCAGATATTCGAAACCTTGATTGCCGACATCTTTTTGCGGAAGAGGTTAGGGTTTCAGACCAGGTATCTGCTCTAAAGAAGAAAAAGGTTGCTGCCGAAAAGAAAGGTAATGATACGGATAATAGCGGATTTTACGTAAAACTAGATCCTATTCCGGGTATTGGTGTGATGAACGGCATGACACTTACGCCAGAAGGTAAGCCTTTAAGGGAAGATATTTCTGATGAACGTATAAATAAGCTGGAATCACAGCTTGCAGATATCAGAAAGGCACAGGAACACAAAGTGTGCCCGGCGATGACGCTGCCAGATGCAGATGATGAACGCTTGTTGGATGAACAGGCACGATAGGCTTCTACATTAAAAAATCTAAGGGTCCTGCTTATTGTTGCTGCAGGATCCTGGATGCAGTTGCGGCCGCAGCAGAACGTGTGCTCAAACCTGTTTTATTATAAATCTGTTCAATATGTTTATCTATGGTTCTGGGGCTTACCAGCAAAATATCTGCAATATCACGGCTTGTTTTGCCGCGAGAAATCCATAGTAGTACTTCTGCTTCCCGAGCGCTTATATTCAGTGCTTCCTGTAAGGTTTTTTCCGGCAAGAGCGCATGAGAAGAAATTCGGAACAAAAGTTCATCTGTAGATGAAACACCCACAAAGGTGATAAGAACTTCATTTTCACCTACCTGCTTCTGGTCAATCACTTGCCCAGGTGGTGGAAGCGTTGGAAAGCGCCTTAGGATGGCAGGTAAATCAAGTTCATCTTTATCTAAAAGATCTGCCGCTTGGGGTGTGCGCCATAATAGATTACCTGCTGAAGTTGCTGCGAACAGAAAGCGACCAGCACTATCCAGTGCAGTTTGAGCGGTTCGAATACGAGCTGCCGCTTCTATATGCACGCTGATACGCGCGAGAGTTTCTTCTAGTCTTAAAGGTTTTGTAACGTAATCAACTGCTCCAGCTTCAAAAGCCCGAAGCACGTGTTCTGTTTCTGTTAAACCCGTCATGAATATTAGTGGGATAGATGAAAGGTGATAGTCCTGATGCAGTGTTTCGCATACTTCCCACCCTGTCATGCCGGGCATAAGAGCATCCACAAGAATAAGATCGGGCACTGTGCGTGCCACAACTTCTAGGGCGGAAGTTCCAGACTGTGCCAAAAGTACAGAATACCCATTATCAGAGAGTGTTTCATCCATCATGCCCAGAACAGATGGGTCATCATCAACGATTAGAATGGTACGACGTTGGGGGGATGAGCTTTTCATGCCTCGTCCTGCTCCAGTTGGATGCGAAGTGCTTCCAGTTGATAGGTGGCAGCCATTTTTGCCAGTGGGGCAATCATATCCCGTAACATAGGCTTTTCTGATTGCAGAGAGGCTAATCTTTCTCGCACTTGTTTTAGGTTGCCTCTATTCAAAGCAGCTAGCAAATAAAGACGTTCTTTTTCTGGTAAATGGTCAGTAGGTTTCTGAAATTCAGCTTGTTTTGGGTAGTCATCTATATAAGAATCTGGAAAGATCCATGATAAAGAAAGAATCTTTCCGACTTCCTGAATGAGGATTGAAAGATTAACCGGTTTTCCAATAACAGGACAATCCTCCAAGGAAGCCACATGCCGGTTGGCACTTTCTACAAGGTTACCAGTTAGAAACATGATGGGAATATGGGTTGCAGAAGTTTGTCGAATACGCAACGCAAGTTCGCGCCCATCCATTTCAGGCATTGTCAGGTCAAGTAACAATAAATCTGGGCATGCAAGATCAAGACAGTCCAGACATTCCCGTCCATTTTCAAAATCTCGTACATTGAAGCCGCAGCGCTCAAGGAGTTCCCGCATAATCTGGCGGTGGCTGGAGCTATCATCGACAATACCGATTGTACGTTTTGGCCCTTCATATCCGATGGGAAAAGCCGGCAGGATCGGTGAAAGTTGAATATCTTTATCTGGCAACATAAGGCGTAATTTAAAACAAGACCCTTTGCCCATTGTGCTGGTAAAGGTCAATTCTCCCCCCATCACTTCTGTTAAAAGTTTAGTGATAGTAAGCCCAAGCCCAGTGCCGGGAATATTGGCTGTTGCTGCTGCCCGTTCAAAAGGATCAAAAATACGTTCTTGATCTTCTATGGCAATTCCGGAACCTGTATCTTCTACGGTAAATTCAGCAATTTGTGCATGCCAGCGGGCAGAAAAAGTAACAGAACCCTGTTGTGTATATTTAATTGCATTTGAAAGCAGGTTGAGCAGAACTTGCCTGAGGCGATGCTCATCGCATGTTACAACAGATGGTAAAAACTGGGGCTTCCAGTAGAATTTTAGCCCTTTTGCCTGTGCTTGTGGGCGCATCATCTGAGCGACAGATTCTAAAAAAGCTGCAAGCGGGATTGTGTCAGAATGTAATTCAATGCGTCCTGCTTCAATCCGCGAAATATCCAGCAGGCCGGAAAGAATGCTTGTGATATGATCTCCGCTTTCCCGCATGATACTGAGTGTTTTCTGCCGTTCTGGAGGCATACGTGCGTCATGCTGTAAAAGCTGGATATACCCCATGATTGCATTTAAAGGAGAGCGGATTTCGTGGCTGATACCGCTAATGTAGCGCGTTTTTGCCAAACTGGCAGCTTCTGCTTTTTCACGTGCATTTTGTAATGCCTGATCCATACGCATACGTGCACGTATTTCGTTCATCAACAGGCGTGTTTGATGCAGTGTTTCCCGTGTTGCCGTTTTACGGCCTTCCTGCGCCATAACCAAAAGCCATGCGCCTATAACGCAGGCCAGAAACACAATGAGCAATGTGCCATCAAACGGCAGCCCGGTTTTGTGCGCAAGAAACCCAAGCACAAAAATGATACAGATAAGAAGGCATACAAATCGCCCACCGGGAGAAACAAGAATGCGCCTAAGTTTAGAAGGTAAGGTACGCAATGGGGCAGTGAGTTGGTATGAAAGGTGAGTTGCAATAGGTTTGCAACGATCATGACATCGCCCGTCAAGCGAGCAACATAGGGAACAAATGGTACCCCCATATGCTGGGCAGGATGTCATGTCTTCGGCTTCAAACTCATGCTCACAGATCACGCAGCGCATAACCGGCTGGGTATTCCATTCTGCGGGCTGTTTGCGTGCCGTGTAAGTGCGTCCATGGGTAAGATAAGCCAGAAGAGGCGTTGTGCCACAGGCAACAAAGAGTGTTAGAAATGGTGCAAAAGCAGCGGCATACACCCCTAGTAAATCAGACATGGCAAGGGTGCCAATGCCTGCTCCTAAAGCCCAAGCGCCAATGCCAACAATGTTGAGATCCGGCAGCAATGAGCGCTTAAATTCTATTTCTGATGGGCAAAGCTTTAAAGGTTTGCAAATGGTCACATCCCCAAGGATAACACCAATCCATGCGCATGCCAGAACGGCATAAAAGATGATACCTGTTTGGATTGTGTTTACCAATCCAGCTTCCATAAGAATCAGGGCAATGGTAATATTAAAAAGAACGTAAAAGACCCGTCCAGGATGAGAATGTGTAAGTCGGGAGAAAAAGTTCGACCAAGCGAGAGATCCTGCATACGCATTTGTAATATTGATTTTGATTTGAGACACAGCCACCAAAGCGATCGTAAGGGCTGTAGCAAGCTCTGGGGGCGTAAAACTGCTCCATGCCAAATGATACATCAAACCAGGTTGTGTGGCCTGTAAAGGTGAAAAACCTGCACGTAAAGCAACCCATCCAAGAAATGATCCGGCAAGAAGCTTGGCTGCATCCAGAACAATCCATGCTGGGCCACCTAAAATCAGAGCACTCCACCATTGCCGTTTGTTCTGTGCCGTAAGTGGAGGAAGAAAGCGCAAGAAATCAATCTGTTCTGCACTTTGGCAAACCAGAACGATCATAACAGAAGCTGCACTGCCAATAGCGAGAGTATCAATTCCTGATGTGTGTTGTAACAGCCCAGAAAAATGTGTCCACTCAGCTAACCAAAGTGGGTGTTGTATAATAAGTATGGATAACGGTAGAAGGTTAAGAAAAAACCATATAGGGAATGTAATAATCTGAAATTTTGCAATAAATGTTATACCTCGTGCAACCAGTGGGATGATAACTACCGCACATGCAAGATAGGCAAGCCATAATGGAATATTGAGAAGAATGTGTAAGGTGCCCGCCAGAATGGCAGCTTCTAAGCCGAAAAAGATAAATGTAAAACTGGCGTAAATTAACGATGTAACAGTTGATCCAATATAACCAAAGCCTGTTCCGCGCGTTAAAAGATCTACATCTAGGCCAGCTTTTGCAGCCGTTGCACATAACGGTAGAGTGATACAAAAAATAAGAACCGTTACAAATGTAATGGCAATAGCTGTATTGGTGAAGCCAAAAGCGAGTGTAAGTGTACCCCCGATAGCTTCTAGTGCCAGAAACGAGATAGACCCCAAGGCAGTAAAAGCTGCGCGCATGGGGGTGGCAGTGCGGGCGCTTCGGGCTGTAAAGCGCAGTGCATAATCTTCAAAAGTCTGGTCTGCTGCCCAGCGATTATATGCCCTGCGAGTACGCACGATACGCAGGTGGCTGGTATCATGAGGCAAAAGCGGATTCCTGATCTTCTGGATATCTTGTTATAGTATCGTAACATAGAGCCGTATGGGGCTATACGCAATCATGCGTATAGGAAAATACACCATGATGCGCTGACGTAGGGTCTAGCAGCAACTGGAGTGCTTTCTTATGTCCGACATCTTGCCAAAATTTTCCCGTCGTGCGTTTGGGCGCCTAGCCCTGGCATCATCAGTTGCAGCCATAGGCGCAGCATATCGGCCAAGCCAGGCCTTGGCAGCAGCTCCCACCGGGCAACCCATTAAAGTGGGTATTTTGCATTCCCTTTCAGGGACAATGGCTATTAGTGAAACAACACTAAAAGATGTCATGCTCATGCTGATTGCGGAGCAAAACCGCAAAGGTGGTTTGCTGGGGCGGCCTTTGGAGCCAGTGATAGTAGATCCGGCATCAAACTGGCCGCTATTTGCTGAAAAGGCCCGTCAGCTTCTTTCTGTTGATAAAGTAGATGCTGTGTTTGGGTGCTGGACCAGTGTTTCCCGTAAATCTGTGTTGCCGGTGTTTGAAGAACTCAACGGTATTCTGTTCTATCCGGTGCAGTATGAAGGGCAGGAATGTAGCCGTAATATTTTTTACACAGGTGCTGCGCCTAATCAGCAGGCTATTCCGGCGGTAGATTATCTGTTGAGCGAAGAGGGCGGTAACGCCAAACGTTTTGCTTTAGTTGGTACAGATTATGTTTATCCTCGGACCACAAACCAGATTCTTGCCAATTACCTGAAGTCCAAAGGCATTAAGGACGAAGATATTATGGTGAATTATACACCATTCGGGCAATCTGATTGGCAGACCATTGTTTCGCAAATTAAGGCGTTTGGAGCGGCTGGCAAAAAAACTGCTGTTGTGTCCACTATTAATGGTGATGCCAACGTTCCTTTTTATAAGGAGCTGGGTAACCAAGGTGTGTCTGCAACAGATATTCCGGTAATGGCATTTAGCGTAGGTGAGGAAGAGCTGGCAGGTATGGACACAACCTCATTGGTTGGGCAACTTGCCGCATGGAACTATTTTGAAAGCATTGATACGCCAGAAAATAAGTTATTCATCAAGCAATGGCATGAATTTACAAAAAATCCAAAACGCACAACAAATGATCCAATGGAAGCCCATTATATTGGCTTTAATATGTGGGTGCAGGCCGTAACCAAAGCAGGCACTACAGATCATGATAAAGTTATAGATACCATGATAGGTATTCGCCAACCTAATCTTACGGGTGGTGTAGCGCAAATGCTACCTAATCATCATCTCACAAAGCCTGTATATATTGGTGAAATTCAGGAAGATGGTCAGTTTAGTGTTGTTTGGAAAACACCCAGCACAATAGCTGGGCAGGCTTGGTCTCCGTGGGTGCCAGAAACTAAAAATCTGATCGGAGACTGGAGCAAGCCAATTTCGTGTGGGAATTATAATACAGCCACTAAAACGTGTATTGGTAAAAAGCATGCGTAGGTTCAGCCAGTTTCTGTGGGCTGGTGCTGTCTGTTTACTGCTTGCATTTTCAGGCATGCGAGTGGCAGCAGCAGACGAATTTTCAGGTTTGGAAAGTGGCCAGTTTAATGCCATAGCTGATACGGTTTCGGCTATGGTGGCTTCTGGTAATCCGCAAGCTGGAGCGGTTATAGATGCCTTGGAAAAACGGCATCTAGTTTATTCTCCTGCGGGTGGGGTTTTTATTCGGGCAGGCACAACCTATGTTGATGCTCGAACCGGTCAGTCTGTACAAAATATACCAGCCGATCTTAAACCTGTGCGGATGAATAATCATGTTCGCCAGGTTTTGGCGAGCGCAACTGCAGAACTGGAATTGCTTTCTCCAGAAGATACAGTGCGTTTAAAAGCCGCAACTCAAATGTATGCGCAGCATAATCCTGCCATGTTGCCGGTTATTCATCATGCTCTGGAGCGTGAAAAGAACAGTCATGTTCGGTTGAAACTTGAACAGGCAAATGCGGCAACAATGTTGGCACAACCTGTGCAACCGGGGCAGGAGGCCACACGTTTGGCTGCTGTAAAAACGCTTGGTTCAGCAGGAGATCTGGAAGCACGCGGCTTACTTGCTGTTGTAGCTGCATCTGATCATGAAACAGTGGAAGTGCGGAAGGCAGCGGCAAAAACTGTTTCCAGCATAGATTTGAAACAGCGTGTATGGAGCGTATTGCAAAATGCCTTTTACGGGCTGAGCTATGGGTCTGTATTGCTTTTGGCTGCAACTGGGCTTGCCATTACATTTGGCGTTATGGGTGTGATCAACATGGCTCATGGTGAGCTGATGATGATTGGCGCCTATACAACATGGCTGGTGCAGCAGGGTATTCGGGCAACCGTTCCGTGGTTAGAGCCTGTTTCCCTTTTAGTGGCAATTCCTGTTGCGTTCTGTGTGTGTGGTTTGCTGGGTATTCTTATCGAACGCGGTTTGATCCGCTTTTTGTATGGCAGACCGCTGGAAACTCTGTTGGCAACATGGGGGCTTTCTCTCATTCTTCAGCAGGCTATTCGGTCTATTTTCGGGCCTACCAATATCGCGGTTATAACACCTGCGTGGCTTTCTGGATCATGGATGCTTGGGAGTGTGGATATTACCTTAAACAGATTGGCAATTTTTGTTTTTGCCTTTTTGGTTCTGGGCGCGCTTATGCTGGTTATGCGCAAAACATCACTTGGCTTGGAAATGCGTGCTGTTACACAAAACCGCCGTATGGCAGCGTTGATGGGGATACGTACACCGCGTGTAGATGCGTTGGCTTTTGGGCTGGGGGCTGGGCTTGCTGGTTTGGCCGGGGTGGCTGTAAGCCAGATTGATAATGTAAGCCCTAATTTGGGGCAGTCTTACATTATTGATAGCTTTATGGTGGTGGTATTTGGTGGTGTTGGTAACCTGTGGGGCACATTAGCTGCGGCCATGACACTTGGTATGGGTGGAAAAATACTGGAACCCACTATTGGGGCTGTATCAGCTAAAATTGCCATTCTTGTTCTGGTTATTCTCTATATTCAGCGGCATCCGAGAGGTATGTTCCCTGTGCGTGGTCGGGGTGTAGAGTCATGAACGCGCTGTCACCTTCAACCACAAAGTCTTTTTCCGGCGCCATACGTATGGCTGCAGTGGCATTTGCGGTTACGATTGTGTTGGCGGGTGCAAGTTTACTTCCAGAAGCAAATCCACTCCATGTTTCAACCTTTGTTGTTTCATTGGCAGGCAAGTATTTGGCATATGCTATACTTGCTTTATCTGTTGATCTTGTATGGGGTTTTGCAGGTATTCTTACATTGGGGCATGCAGCATTTTTTGCATTGGGTGGTTATGTCATGGGCATGTACCTCATGCGGGAAATTGGCACCCGTGGCGTTTATGGTAATCCCAATTTGCCAGATTTTATGATCTTTTTATCGTGGAAGTCACTTCCATGGTACTGGTGGGGGAGTGATCATTTTGCATGGGCGATGTTACTGGTACTGATAGTGCCGGGTATTCTGGCTGGTGTATTTGGCTGGTTAGCATTTCGCTCTCGTGTTTCGGGTGTTTATCTTTCCATTATCACGCAGGCTCTAACATATGCTTTGATGTTGGCATTTTTTCAGAATGGTTTAGGCTTTGGCGGCAATAATGGCCTAACAGATTTTAAGGATATTTTAGGGGCGGATTTGCATTCACCTCTTACACGCGCAGTACTTTTAGTGGTTACTGGGGCTGTGTTGGCAGGGGGTTTGCTGCTCTCTCGGTGGCTTGTATCGGGCAGATTTGGTTATCTGCTGGTGGCTGTAAGAGATGCAGAAAACCGCACGCGTTTTTTAGGATACCGTCCAGAACAGGCCAAGCTGCTGATATGGGTTTTTTCGGCCATGGTAGCGGGCATTGGCGGCGCTCTTTATGTAACACAGGTGGGTATTATCAACCCTGGTGAGTTTGCTCCTGCCAATTCTATTGAGTCTGTTATCTGGGTTGCCGTGGGTGGGCGTGGTACATTGTCAGGGTCTGTGCTTGGGGCTGTATTGGTAAGTTGCGGTAAAACACTTTTTACCGCATGGTTGCCAGAGTTTTGGCTTTATGGGCTTGGTTTGCTCTTTCTTGTTACCACCCTTTTTCTCCCTCAGGGCCTTATGGGGTTGCGGCATCATCTTGTCAAAAAGCAGCCGGAGGAAGTTACGCCTGAAGTCTCTAACCCGGAAGGAGAAGAGGCGTGAGTCAAACACCTTTGCTGGAAATGCGTGATGTTAGCGTAGCTTTTGATGGTTTCCGGGCTATTAATGGATTGAACCTGACGCTGCATCCAGGGGAAATGCGGGCAATTATTGGCCCAAATGGTGCAGGCAAAACGACGATGATGGATATCATCACGGGAAAGACGCGCCCAGATACAGGCACAGTTCAGTTTTGTGGAGATGATTTGATCAAACTGGATGAACCAGAAATCGCTCGTTTAGGAATTGGCCGCAAATTTCAAAAACCAACAGTGTTCGAAGCGTTAACTGTGCAAGAAAACCTATTGCTTTCTTTAAGTGGTATTCGTGCACCATTTTCTGTTTTGCTTGCGCGTTTTTCAGGTAAAGAGCAGGAGCGCATAGACCAGATTCTGGAAACGACCCGTTTGAAAGATCATGCTGCCCGGCAGGCTGGTGGGATGAGCCACGGGCAGAAGCAGTGGCTGGAAATAGGCATGCTGTTAGGGCAGGAGCCAGACTTGCTTTTGGTGGATGAACCCGTAGCGGGCATGACAGATGCAGAAACCATGGCAACCGCGGAGTTGCTCCGAGAGATCAACCAAACACGTAGTGTGGTCGTTGTAGAACACGACATGGATTTTGTGCGTGCATTAGGGGTGACAGTAACGGTGTTGCATGAAGGATCTGTTCTGGCGGAAGGTAATTTGGAAGATGTCAGTCATGATCCAAGAGTTATTGAGGTTTATCTTGGACGCTAAAATGCTGAACCGTAAATGCAGAAAAGGAGAATGTCCTTATGCTTAGGGTTGAGGATGTGCATCTGCATTATGGGGCTGCCATTGCTTTGCGAGGTATTTCTTTAGAAGCATGCGCAGGCAAGGTTACATGTGTGCTGGGGCGTAATGGGGTTGGTAAAACCAGCCTTATGCGTGCCATTACAGGTATGCATGCTGTCAGTTCAGGTAAGATTGTATGGGAGGGAGAGGATATCACAAGCCTTTCCGCTTATGAACGTGCAAGGCGGGGCATTGCGACAGTGCCGCAGGGGCGCGATATTTTTCCTTTGCTGAGTGTGCGTGAAAATCTTGAAACCGGGTATGGCCTTCTAAAACGGCGAGACAGAAAAATACCAGACGAAGTTTTTGAACTGTTCCCTGTTTTGGGAAAAATGCTTAATCGACGTGGAGGTGACCTATCGGGCGGGCAGCAACAGCAGTTGGCTATTGCACGTGCCCTTATTATCCGCCCTCGGCTTTTGGTGTTGGATGAACCAACAGAAGGCATTCAACCCAATATTATCAAGGACATTGGCACTATTATCTCTATGTTGAGAGATCGTGGAGACATGGCCATTGTGTTGGTGGAACAATACTTTGATTTTGCATTTAATCTTGCTGATACCGTAGAGGTTATGGATAGAGGTAAAATTATACTTTCTGGGCAAGTTGCAGAAATGGATGCAGAAGAAGTGCGCGCCAACATTGCGATTTGAGGGAGTGGAACTTTAAGAAAATCCTCTGTAAGCGTTACGAAAAACGTGGTGTTCTGCACGGGCTTCAAACCCGTTTGCCTTAAGTGGTAAAGGGTTCACTTCGTGGGTAAACCCGTGGAGTAATCAAGATAATTCATTAAATTATTATGAGATTTCACAGGAGGCAGAAAATAGCCCCCTGTAAATTTCTGATTTTTTAAAAAAGATAAATGGAATACTTTTCTTACTTATCATCAGCAAAAGTTAAATCACTACGGGCCTTATCAATTACTGCCATTGCTTTACGTAGGAAAGTCACCGTGGCATCAAAATCAATGAGTTGATTTTTATTGAGTTGTATCCAGTTTCTTTCCGAACTGACAAGGGCTGCTGTCATAGAACGTCCATTTCCGCGCCTTACTGGAGGAGTTATTGTTATATCGCTCTCTTTGTTTGCGGCTTTAAGCGTTTTTAACCATCTGTTTCTAACAGACGATCGGGCGGCTGGTAGGTGTTTTTCTGTCCAGCAGCCTAATTTCATGACAAGAGATTTTTCTTCTATTTGCAAGTAGGTTTGCCAGCCAGACCAAGCCCCAAAATGCCACCAAGCTCCCATAAATCCGCCTTGTGCATTGGCAACATATCCCCAATTAAGATCCGGAAAAACTTCTTGAAGAGAGAGAAAAAAACCTTGCCAAGAATAACGGGACCAGTCGTTAGGATGAAGGTGGAGAAAATTTTGCGTTTCTTTTTCACGAAAATCAAGCAACGATAAAAAATCATTGAATATATTGTTTTCTAACCCACTTTCTTTAATTTTTATTAAAACATTCAAAAAATCTCTTCTCAAAAGAAGGTTGTATCCAGACTTTTTTGCTTTTTTATAATTCGATTGATTTCCTGTTTTGCAAAAAATCGGTAAGATTTTCCGGTTGGGGTAACGGGCTTGGATTGCAGTTTTATAGCGATCTAATTGGTTGCCATGTTCGGAAGTATCAGTTTTATCTTCGATAAGAAGAATGAGATTTTTGCCAATTTCAGCAACAATGTCCGCTGAATCAAGTTGTTTTTTAACAACGATATTTTCACTTGAAATGGGGTTCTCTTTGCTTAATTCAAGTAAGTAATTAACAAATATTTTTCCTGCATTATGCATTTTAAGGTCTTTGCTTGCACATGAGCTATCAGCCCAACTTAACAGCCAGCAAATAAAAGCATCTTGTGATAACTCTGATGTTGCCCAGCGGAATAAATTAGTATTATCAAACATAGGGTATTAATCCTCATAAAGATATTCATTTTGTGTAAATGCAATAAGTAATGCATGTTTACATTTTATGGTGTTCTATCGTTTTTGGTGAACATATGGTAGCAGAATGTTATTCTTTTCCTCTTTGTTTTTTACTCTTATAAATGAGCTCATAAAAAAGTGTTTAATGGTTCAATGCGTCAGAAATGGTCGTAGCTTTGTGATGTTGGAATGCTGCTTCTAGCATTTCGCAGAGTTTTTCTCGAAGAGAGTGGGGTTCAACAATTTCGACTGTGTTGCCCCAAGTGAAAAGGTGATTTGCTATCTCAAGTGATCCGTTTGCTACAAATTGAATGATGACACTTCCATCAGAGTGCAACGTGGTTGTTTGATTGTGGTGAAACAGAAAACGGGAAGCATCATAAGCAGCTTAGGGTTTAAAATGGAGAATAATTTTTTGAGGTTTCTCTTGGAAAACCCCGAAAGATTGGGCTGCACAATGTGCTGCAAAAACGGTAGCGATCATAACGATACTTTTCCGTGCGTCGCGTATCCAGACGAATGCTTTGAAGTCAGTGAGCCGGACATGGCTTTTCGCTGGAACAGTTGGAAGCATTCTCCACTGCATGACTAAAGCGGCAATGGCGATGATTGCGGCGGCCACAAATGCACCACACCAGGATGATTATTCGGCTACAAGAGATCCCATTGGAACCTCAAGGATCATGGCTGCCCTGACCCTTGCAAAAACAGCCGCGGCTGCCTTATGCGTCTTTTCCTTGGCACCGAGTTCTACTGCGACAGAAAGGCCCATCGCCCAGAATGCACCAAGACTGATACCGACTAGTGCCCGGCTAAGCAGTATCACTGCAAATGTCGGTGCCATGATGGCAATCAGGTAACCTGCGAGCAGAATAAGGGAGAGCCATAAAACAATCCTGCGACAATCTATGAGCCTTGAAAAAAGCATGACCTCAGGAGCGGAACGTGCTGCCATCATTCCAGGAACTGTCATGGTAAGCCCCGCCGTTCCGGAACTTACAGGAAATGTTGTCGAAATATCAGGCAGGATACCTATAGGAAGAAATTCAGTGGTGACTGACACAAATTATCCCAACGCCAGAGACAGGATGACCAGTTTCTGGCGACCAGGAGAAAGCTCCCGAGAAATCAAATGCTGCATGATGAGAGAATTTTTGCTGAAATTTCAGGTTGGAAAATATATCCTATAATGTCGCATTAAACATACAAACAAAAAGTAAATGAGTATTTACTAAACATGAAGTAATTATATTCATTTATGGCACTCATTTTCATATGAACTCAGATAGGGCCAATCCACACGACGTGGATACAGCTTTGGCCTTTTTTAGAGATTTTCCTGTCTTAAAATCGAAGGGGTTGCATGACTATAGAGTTTTTTATCAAAATGTTTGTGAGTAAATTTCATTAATAAACATCTATTAATTCTATATTTCTCATGAAATACTCTATTGTATGAAGCGGTTTGGAAAATCTCGGATTTTTTACGAAAGAAGAAAGATAATCGCCCTCACATCTGGCGCGATGGCGAGTTGTCTGATCGGTGCCGAGGCATACCGCATGCACTTACCTGACAGGAGGTCTTCCATGGCGGATCAGAATTCCCAAACTTTGAGACTTATTTTCCCTCAGTGGCAAGGCGGAGATAATCCTCCCTATTATCTGGGGTCAAAACTTCTAGCCTGGCTGGCTCCTCCTTCTGCTGGACCTGTTGAGGAAGTTCCGGTTGACGCTCCGACAGACGTCCCTCTGCCAGTCGAAAATGAAATGCGTGGACGCAGTGTCTTGCTGAAACAAATCGGAGAAGCCCGGACAATCATTGAACGTCATCAACCGAAGTCACTGGCGGTTCTGGGCGGGGACTGTCTTGTCTCACTCGTGCCTTTTTCGTGGCTTTCAGAACGCTATGGCGATAAGCTGGGGGTGCTCTGGATTGATACCCATCCAGACGTTCAGACCCCAAAGCAGTATATGAACGCACATGCACACGTTCTGGGGGCTCTGTTAGGCCATGGCGATCCCGACCTGACAAAGGCAGTGACAAAGCCGGTTCCTGCAAAGAATGTGATGATTGCGGGCATTCATGATCCACTTCCGTTCGAAGCCCAGTTCATTGCGGATCATGGATTGCGGACATGTTCACCTCAGCAGGTGCGTGATGGTGCACAGCCGGTTATGGAATGGCTAAAAGACAGTCAGATTGAAGTGCTTGCTATTCATCTGGATCTTGATGTGCTGGATCCGCATAACTTCCGTTCTCTGCTTTTTGCAAAACCGGGTCGTGGCAAGCATGATTTTGGAGACGTTGCTGAGGGAAAACTCAACATTCCCGACGTTCTGAAACTGATTCAGGAAGTGACGACTGAAAAAGAAGTGGTCGGTATGACAATTGCCGAACACATGCCCTGGGATGCCCTGAACCTGCAGGAAATGCTTAAGCAGCTTCCTCTTATCGGCAGTTAAACCTTCGCGCCAGAAAGCCTGTATTCTTAAGAGCAGGCTTTCTCATTTTACTTTCATTTCCTCGACAAACAGCGACAGAGGCATCGAATGGCGATGGTGTCGGGGGTAGAAGAGATGAAACCCCAGATGCGTCGGACAGAAGGGTTCCAGAACTGATATCAGTTTGCCATTCTGGATGTGTTCTTCTGTAACAATTTTAGGAATGTAGGCGAGACCAATACCGTCCAGACAGGCATCGCGCGCACCGAACACGTTGTTGCAGATAAATTGACCGACAGGCTGAAATTTCAGGTCTTTTCCTTTCTGTCTGAAACGCCACGGATAAATCTTTCCATGGGTGGGTAGACGAACACCGATACAGTTGTGCTCTTGCAGACGGGCCGGGGTTTTGGGGATGGCATGGTTTTTGAAATAGGTCGGAGACCCAACAACTGCAAATGGGATGTCAGGCGATACAGGCACTGAAATCATCCCCTGTGTCACCAGTTCTCCAAGGCGCCCGCCCGCGTCGAAACCTTCATCCACAATATCAATCAGGCGCAAATCCGTTGAGATCTCAAGGGAGATTTCCGGGTAATTCTTTAGAAAATCTGCAATACGAGGTCGAAGAAAGAAGCCCAGAGATTCATCTGTCACGGTGATCCGAAGATTGCCTCTGGGACATTTGCGGAATTCGTCAAGGCTGCTCATTCGGTTCTCGATTTCGTCGAAAAGCGGCTGAATATTTTGCAGCAGATAGTCTCCCGCAGGCGTGGGAACGACACGACGTGTTGTTCTCGTCAGAAGAGTGACGCCTAGTCGTTCCTCCAGAAGACGCATGGTGTGGCTTATTGCAGAGGGCGTGACACCTCTGCGGGCCGCCGCCTTTGTAAAGCTCCGTTCTTGGGCAACTGCCAGAAAAGAAAGCAGTTCGCTAAAATTTTCTCGTGACACTTGCTGGCCTGAACTCTGTTTTATCACTTAATCATCAATGATGATCTTAACGATAAATGCTTTTGGAACCATAGTTTAGGCTTTTTTTAAACGTGCTCTGGTTACATTTGATTATCCTGACAGGCAGCTAGTGTGTTTTGTTTGCGATATCTCCGGGCACGGGCTGGTAGTAGCGATTGAGTGACTTCAGATCGCGATGGCCCGTGAGCTGGGGCAGTATAATCGGGTTCAGATAGCGGGCCAACCGCGATGTGGCTTCATGACGTGAATCATGAAAGGTCAAATCCTGAATTCCGGCTTGCCGGGTCATGCGACCGAACAGAACAGAAAAGATTTTTCTCTCTCCCACCGAAAAGACAATGTCTTTTCGGTCAGGTAATTTTTCCATGGTGGCCCGCTTTTTCGTGAGAACGCGTTGTGCGCCCTTGGTCATAGGGCGGATTTCGGGATCAAGTTCTTCTTTGTGTCTGTCACTCTTCACGTGAGCGAGGGAAGGTCTGCCTGTGGAAGTCTATATCCTACCAGCGCAAACTGAAGGATTCCCCTAAGCAGCTGCCTTGTTCAATCGACCACCTGATGAGCCACACCATATATGGGTAATGCTTGAAAACCTCGTCTGGTCGAGAAGCAGCTTCGCAGGAGTTCATCATCCTGCGGGCCTGATATTGGTTGGGGCCACGATACCAGACGCCCTTGGGTAACAGCTTTCCTCTCCCAGTTTGGCTGGGGATTGGCTCAAAAATCAACGATTTTCAGATTAACCTGCTGCAAGTCCTTGAAAAACTTGGCGTCCCGTACGGGATTCGAACCCGTGTTGCCGCCGTGAAAGGGCGATAAGTGGTGGCTAAATAGCTGGGTTTTTCAGATTAACTTGTTGATAACATGGTATTTAATATCACTGATTGTCACTGGATACAACTAGATATCACATCATGGTGGGCCCAAAATGGGCCCAAATAGTTGCCGCCCTTTTGGGGTGCCTAACGACATCTCTGTGAGTTGGTGCTGCTTTATTTGAGCGAGAGAAAGAGGCACCATCTCTTAGGCTCAGGACTCATTTTTTGAGATAGAAGATGAAGCTTGCTGCGATGTGAATTGCAGACATGAATGTATGAGCGCAGCGGTCGTATCTGGTTGCAACACGCCGCCAGTCTTTCAGCTTTGCGAACATGTTTTCGATCAGATGGCGTGTTTTATACAAATGCCAGTTGTAAGGCGGCTTTAATTTTCGGTTCTTTTTCGGGGGAATACAGGCAGTGATATTGCGTTCTGCAAGCGATAACCTGATACGGTTACTGTCATAGCCTCTGTCCCCGATGATTTCTTCTGTTTCGTCGGGGAGATCTGCCAGAAGCACGTCTGCGCCTCTGAAGTCACCGATCTGTCCCGCAGTCAGATGTAAACGGACAGGCCGGCCCTGATCATCGCACACAGCATGAAGTTTTGAGTTCAGACCGCTTTTGTCCGTCCGATATGGCGGGGAAAAGCCCCTTTTCGAGCAGGGATACCGATGTCCGGTGCGCCTTGAGATGTGTTGCCGAGACTGTGTAGAATTTTGTGCGGTGCCATTTTTTCAGGCCATTGGGAAACGATCATCGAACATGATAGCGAGCTGGCATCTGACAGCGTACCATTCGCGCACTGAGGGCTTCCACTCTGCTGAGGTAGCATTGAGCGCCAGGTGAATCAATTTTGCTGCGGCCTCTTCACTGGGGAAATGGCCGCGGGTGCGCACAGCACGACGGATCTTTGAGTTCAGGTCCTTCTCAGCGCTCGTCAGCCCGCCGCGCTGGCCGGCGTCACGTTCGGCCTGCTGGCACCAGGCACGCAGGCTGTCCGGAGAACAACCAAGCTTCGGTGCAATCGCCTTGTAAGCCGCATTGTCGCTGGCATAGTCACCTCGGTGCTCTCGAAAAAGCCGAACTCCGCGTTCTCGAAGTTCAGCAGGATAGGCAGGGGTGAATTTCTGGTTCGTCATAGGGCTCATCCTTTGAGTGTTTTACTCTCCGGTAAACCCGGGGCGGTTCAATTTGCACCTTTGGTTCTTGCTTGCCTTCAGCGTGCGTGAGGCGGCCGACAACGTCGTGGATGCAGGGAACATGTGCCGTTGAACGAACGGCATTTATACAACAGCAGACCATTCAGTGGAGTGGAGTGGTCTGGTTTGGGCATGATTGCGTTGATTGTGCGGATTATGTTTAAATATAACTCTTACCATTGTATGGAAGTCTCACTTCATGTCCGCATACCCCTATCTGGCCCATTGGAAAGAAGAGATCGAACGGAGTCCGAACGCCATTTATCTGACGATCGCGGATGCTCTGGCACTTTCCATCCGCAAGGGTGAGCTGAGGGAAGGAGACAGGCTGCCTCCACAGCGAACAATCGCAGAGTATCTTGACGCCAATCTGACGACCGTGACCCGGGCGTTTACCGAGGCGCGGCGGCGCGGCCTGATTGATGCGACGGTCGGCCGGGGCACCTTTGTCCGTGTCGGCGCGGGAGAAAGTCACTGGCGTCATACGGGGCCGGCCGTAGTTGACCTGACCATGAACCTGCCGCCCATCCCGCAGGACCCGCCCCTTCAGCGCATTATCCAGAGCGACATTACGACCATCCTCAAGCAGCAGGACCTGAACAGTCTGATGTCCTATCGGGTAACGGGCGGTACACTGGAAGAACGCCAACTTGGCGCGAAATGGATCGCACCCGTCATCGGGCAGCGGCGCACAGATGAAATCCTTGTCTCGCCGGGTGCCCAGAGTGCTCTGGCTGCGATTGTCAGTACCCACACGCAACCGGGTGATGTCATTGTCACCGACCGCATCGCCTATCCGGGCATCCGGACCATTGCCGCGCAGTTCGATCTCATTCTGGTGGGTGTGGACAGCGATATGGAAGGCATGATGCCGGACCAGTTGGATCGGGTCTGCGCCGAACATCATCCCCGGATGCTCTACTGCATCCCGACCATCCACAATCCCACCACGGCCATGATGTCTCTGCAAAGACGTAAGGATATCCTGAAGGTTGCCCAGCGCCATCATCTGCATATTGCTGAGGACGACCCTTACAGTCTTCTCATGGACAATCCGCTGCCTGCGCTGGCGGCCCTTGATCATAGTCGTGTCAGTTACGTGGCGACTCTTGCCAAAACGCTCAGTCCGGGCCTGCGCACGGCGTATGTCGCCCTGCCCAACACGGACATGACCCGACGTGTTACGGCGGCGATCCGGGCGATTGCGCTCACCAATGCCGGTCTGCTCAGCGCGCTGACGGCGCGATGGATGCAGACCGAGCAGGCGCATACGATCCTCCATGCCATCCAAAAAGAACTGCGCCTGCGCCAGTCCATTGCCCGCAAGATTCTCGGAGAGGGGCACTGCATGAATCCTAACGGACCGCATGTCTGGCTGAAACTGCCGGACTGGTGGGGGAGTGCGGATTTCGTGGCCTATGCCCGCAGGCGGGGGCTGGCGCTGGTGCCCAGCACCGTTTTTGCTATCAACGGCGAGCCCCCGCAGCGCGCACGGATCGCCCTGGGCAGTGCACCTGACGCCGCAAGCCTTGAGGAATCCCTGCATGGGGTGCTGTCGGTCCTGCAGCACAAGCGTTCCCCTGGTTTTGCCGATATTGTGTGATCTGACAGCACGATCAGGAATGGTCGGAATCGCCTGATTCCCAGAGGCTGTTCGCGAGCGGCCAAAAAACAAAATCGCTTTCTGTTCACGAATGCGTGAAATAAATATCCTTACAAAACAAAGTGGTATTCAATTTATTCCCAATTGTCCTGCCCGTTAATATTTTTTGTATGGATCTGTCGTGGCTGGAAACAGGCCTGTCATGCGCTTTGCGTCGTTTGTCATGCATAGATCAGACATACAATATTTTGTCTCCCCGTCATCCCGTGCCACGTTCGCTTCGGCACAGCGGTCAGCTTCGGCTTCTCGTCGGAGACCGCAGCACACGGGAGATATACCATGCCGAAAGTCGAACACGCTCCGCATAAAGATGGCGATTGCTTCGTCAACTATGAAAATAAGGTCTTTGAGGACGTTAAAGCCAAACCCGGCGAAAAAGCCCTTATCACCTTCCATACTGTCGCCAATGAAGGATCGGTTGGGTTCGTAAATCTTCTGCAG